>SNQJ01S0005530.1:105649-117788 GCA_010110895.2 Picea sitchensis | reverse complement strand
CACATGGTTTACTAATGATTGTTCCACAAATTGCATGGTGAAAATGCTCTCCTCCAACAAAGAGTCTTCCTAATAATCGACAAGTTGAATGTCAATCTCTATTATGCCTTCTTGTGAAAACCTCAGAGAACTCCAACTCTCAATCTCATGCTCATATCCTTATTGTATGTATGGATAAAATGAATGTATTAAAATTATAAAATTTACAAATAATTTATGAATAAAATGATAGTCCCAAGGGTTAGCTCAAGCTGCCATGAGTCATACATGATGTCTCTTCCCTAAAATTTAATGAGTTCCCCTTAAGGTTAGGCTCCATAATCAAGGCCAACAGAGCCATAAGTGATATCTCTTCCCTCAATGTTGGTGAGGTCCCCTTGGGGTCAAACTCCTTAATCAAGGCCAATGGATTACCCTGTTTATCATCCATGGTGTTGGAAAATTGGTTGTCATTGATGTCAACCTTGAAATAAGTCTAGAAGCCTCTAGAATTGATGGGTGTATTTGAATAATTCTCCAAAGTGGTCCCCTTATGGCGTAGGTCTAAGCATGGCCCTCATGGGAAGATGCTTTGAAGAAGTCTACAAGAAGCCCTGGAAACATAGACAAGTGGTTAAGTAGTTAAGAAGCCCCGATGGGGTGGTCATGGATCCCGATGTTGATTGAAGAAGAACAACATGAAGTACATTGCAAATGCATGTAACACGTCCATAGATTGATAGTCCTTGTCATGAAATTTCCAACTGTAGGTGGTATGTCACATGGTTCCTCATAGTTGAGGAGATTTTCCCTCTTAAATATGAAGCCCTGAAAGCAAATGAAGAAGCCTCAGGTCTAAGGACAAAAAGTTACAAGTCAACCCCTAAAAAGTGTTGCAAATAAGAAGTTACAATTCGACCCTATTGCAATGAATATTAAAACAAATATTAAGGATATTGTTGATAAATTCGACCCCAATGGAATAATCATTAAAAATTTAATTGAATTTTATTTGGGTCAAGTCGGCCCTAAAAAGTGGGTGCCAAATATAGTATAAATAAGGAATCTAGGAGTTAATTTGTGACATCCACTCAAGTGATTTTTATATGAGGTAACCAAGGATATACGAGGTGAATTTCAGAGGGAAGATGGAGTGAATAGGGGAGAAATTCCAAGGGAAGATGAAGTCTTGTGATGATGTGTTCTAAGGTATGTTATTTAAAGGTCATCTTCACATTTTCACTATAAATATTTTCTATAATGATTCATATAGAAAAACTTGGAGGATGTTGAGAAGAAATATCAATTTACTTGTGGTAAAAATTTAGCTTCTGGGTTGTTTTACTTTTGGCGATACACTATGTGGAAGATAGGGTTTTTTACTAGTCCTGCAACTAGTCTCAAACAGGTATTCCGGGTAAAAAATTCATAACTTCTTCATACAGGATCCAAATTCTATGAGAAAAAATGCATTGGAAACACTACAGTCTATAGTATATTGTGTGTGATTTTCAGAATCAGATATCAAATATTGAGTGTGTGGCATGTTGTACAAGTTCGCTCTCCAAAATAAGACAAAATTCAGCAAGGTATGACATTTTCGCTATAACTCCTTTTCAGGGACGATTCAAGGAGTGAAACTTGGAGGGATTTCAGATAATATATTGAAGAATATTGGGTACAAGTTTCATACCTTTATTAATTACAAGTATATAGTTATACTTTTTGTAATTTAGGGTTTGTGACTAATAAAAAAATTAGTCCCAAACAGGTGTTTGAGATAAACTTAAGAACCGATGTTTTGACAAATATCTTTGGAACATGGTTTATGTATATCTTGGAAACTTTGGTACATGGTTTGAGGCATGTGTTGATATATTTTTTGAGGTATATATTGTATGTTTTGGTTCATGTTTGAGGAATATATTTGGCACATGTATAAGGTATATGGTTGGATGCACATCTTGATGTTGGCACATGCTTGAGGCATATCTTTGGTACATGGTTTATGGATGTTATGGATCATATATCTTGGCACATGATTTTATGCATATATCGGTGATGTTGGGTATATGTTTTGAGATATGTTCTTGGTGATATTGGAATATGATTTATCTGAGTGGATTTGGTTTTGGTGATGATGAGGTTACAGTACCAATGATATTTACAATGACAGGTTGAGTCTATTTTGATGATGATGATGTTTCAGTATCAATGACAGTTATAGTGACATGTTGAGTATGGATTGATGATTATGATGTTTTAGTATCAATAATAGTTAAAGTGACATGTTGAGTTTGGCTTGATGATGATGATGTATCATTATCATTGACAATGACAGGTTGAGTATCAGTGAAAGTGACATGTTGATCATCAATGATAGTGACAATGACAGGTTGATTATCGGTGACAAGTTGATTATCAATGACAGTTTCAGTGACAGGTTGAGTCTCCATTTATATTTTAGGGCGACAGGGTGGTGCAAGGCAGGAGATCAAAGTCTCCTTCAGGTTGGTTCTTGTAAACTAGGGGGTTGAAGCCTCCTTCCAGTTGGAGCTCGAGAATATAGGGAGTTGGAGCTTCCTTCTGGTTGGAGCCTGTAAATAAGGGGGTTGGAACCTCCTTCCAGTTGGAGTTGGATAATTCAAGGAGTTGTAGCTTCCTTCATGTTGGAGCCTGTAAATAGGGGGTTGGAGCCTCCTTCTAGTTGGCGTTGGAGAATTTGGAAGTTGGTGCTTCCTATGAATGTAAAATTTTGATATATAAGAAATGATTATGTGGTTTTCTCCTATTTGGGTTTCCATGTAAAATTTTGGTGTACTGTGTATTTGTGGTTATATGTTATGCATCATTGAATGGAATTCTTAATGATATATTAGATGAAATCATAAGTGATAAATTGATTGATAGGTTGAATATTACATGTTCTGATTAAAAGTGGTAAAAAGTGCTCAATATTGATTCACCCCCTCTCAGTATTGGTGAATATTCCAACAATTGGTATTAGAGTAGGTTCCTTCAAAATCAGTCTAACCACTAGTAGGTAGATCATGGATTGCACTAAGAATGGAGCACCAATATTTGATGGTAGGAATTGTACCTTCTTGAATAAGAGGATGAATTTTTTTTACAGACATGGGGATTTGATGTCTAGCAAGCAGTATTAGAGAGATATACAACACTTGCCACTCCTCCAATGGACAAAGATGGAAAGAAACTCGGTGAAAACAATTTGAAGGCCAAAAGTACTATTCTGGGTAGTCTAGTTGATTCAGTATTTGTCAAAGTTATGCATTACAATACTGGAAGAATTTGGAAGTTGGTGCTTCCTATGAATGTAACATTTTGATATATAAAGCATTATGTGGTTTTCTCGCAGTTGGGTTTCCACGTAAAATTTTGGTGTACTGTGTATTTGTGGTTATATGTTATGCATTGTTGAATGGCATTGTTAATGATATATTGAATGCAATCATAAGTGATAAATTGATGGATAAGTTGAAGATTACATGTTCTGATTAAAATTGGTAAAATGTGTTCAATACTGATTCACCCCCCCCTCTCAGTATTGGTGAATATTCCAACAATTGGTATAAGAGTAGGTTCCTTCAGAATCAGTCTAACCACTAGAAGGTAGATCATGGATTGCACTAAGAATGGAGCACCAATATCTGATGGTCGAAATTGTACCTTCTTGAATAAGAGGATGAACACATTTTTACAGGCATTGGGATTTGATGTCTGGCAAGCAGTAGTAGAGAGATATACAACACCCGCCACTCCTCCAATGGACAAAGATGGAAAGAAACTAACTGAAAACAATTTGAAGGCAAAAAGTACTATTCTGGGTAGTCTAGTTGATTCAATATTTGTCAAAGTTATGCATTGCAAAACAACAAAGGATCATTGGGACAAACTTCAAAATATTTACAAAGGAGATGCAAAAGTAAAAGAGGCCAAGCTTCAAACCTATAGAGGTAAATTTGAATAACTGAAGATGAAGGAAGATGAAGATATTGAAACTTACTTTATATGAGTTGATCAAATAGTAAATGTTATTAAAGGATTGGGAGAAGAAATTAAAGAACTGGTAATTGTTCAAAAATTACTAAGGTCTCTTCAAATGAGATTTGATCCTAAGATTTCAGCCCTAGAAGAAAGAGAAGATCTTACTACGTTGAGCATGGATGAGTTATATGGAATCCTTATAGCTTATGAAATGAGAAAATATCAGGATAATCCACCTAGGAAGGAAATAACTTTCAAGGCATCCAAGAAGACAAAGAAGAATAAACAAAATCCAAAGTCAAACTGCAGTCGTAGCATTGATTCAGAAGAATATGAAGGAATGGTCAACTTCATAAGAAAGTTGAAGACATGAACTGACAAGTACAAAGGTATGCTTTCTTTGAAATGTTTTAATTGTGGTGAAATTGGTCACTTTGCTTCTAAATGTCCTTATGCTAAGAATTCAGATAGTGATGAAAAAGAAGTTCCCAAGAAAGAAGAAAAATATCAAAAGGGAAACAAGAAAGGAGATAAAAGAAAAATCCTCAAGAAAAGATTCTACTCAAGAGAAGATAGTTCTTCATCTGATGAAGATGATGATATTGACAATGATTTAGAAATAATATTCTTCATGGCAATGGAAACTCATAAAGGAAATGATGAATATTATGAAGAAGGTGAAGAGTATCTTGAAGCAAAACTAATCAACACCTTAAGTGAGCTAAAACGAAGAAGGAAGAAAAAAAAATCACTCAAGGAAGAATTAATCAAACTAAAGGAGAGTTCTCAAAATCCCAAAGAAGTTGATCATTTAAAAAACAAGGTAAAAGAAGTAGAAAAGAGAGAAAATATATTGACAAGTCATCTCAAGGAAAGGTATGAGTACTTAAATGAGCTTGAAGTAGAATTTAATCAACATGAAAGAATATTTGAAGGAGAAATCATCTCCTTGAAAACCAAACTTGAAGAAGCCAAGAGAACATAAAAATTAATGAAGATCGAGATGATGAAGAAAGGAGAAGATCATGATTAGCTAAGGCATGAATTCAAAAGGACTACACCACAAAGAGGATCATTCACTTCCAGGTATCAAATTATCTCTTATGGTTATTGTTTTATTTGTAATAACTTTTGACATAAAGTTGTGGATTGCAGAGTGTATGGAAGAAATGTTCAAACAAGAGATGATTACGTGGCTCCCTATGATATTGAATGTTAGAAATGACACAATTATGTACATATAGCTCATGATTGTAGAAGCATGATGAAGTATTCCATGGAAGGAAGCAATAATATCAGATAGAAGAAATTTTGGAGAAGAAAACATGAAAAAGAATAACGGGTGAATAAAGAGCTCCTAGAGATCATACTCACAAGAATTGTATAAGTACAAGATCCTGATGAATCTACATGCGAAGAGGAAGATGTCAGAATTCAGGAAGATGATGAATCTACAAACAAAGAGGAAGATGACTCCACAGTAGGGTGACTTCATCTATTTTTCTAAGCCATTCGTCTTGGAGACTCCCAAAAATGTGAATATTGAAGAGGGGGAGTCTAAGCAACAATTACATATTGAAGAACTATCTTTCAGGCAGTCTAAAGTGTTTGCAGTTTTGGAAAAGAAGATTCAGAATGACAGAAGTGCATAATTTCTTGTGACATATTGGATTATTAAGAATCATTTTTTATCTCCATGCATACTTGTAGAGTTTGATTTGAAGATAGAGTAGAGTAGTAGACATATTTGATTCAGCTTGAAAAGCAGGAATATGTAGTGGTCAGTTGCTACAGATTCGAAGAAGCTCTTAGAATAATGAAGTGGCAGATTAGTGAGTAGTATGTGCAATTATGCAACATAGTTATGGACAATTGTTATGACATATGGACATAGATGATTTCATGAGCTCAGAAGGAATTGTAGAAAGGAAGATGGACTCATTGTAAAACATATGGCTCAGAAGTAAAACGTATTGACAGGTGAAACCAGCTAGGAAGGCAATTAGTGAAATTCACAGCAACACAAAGATAAACCATCATGAAGAGTTATTGATGTCAGTTCAATGAAGATGACACGCCACGAAGAATTGAAGTCAAGTGATGAAGAAAAATTAACATGAATTCCTTTCATATACTTAAGTAGATTACAATAACATGAAGTAACAATGGACAAAGAGCACCGGAAGAGAGGAAATAAAGCATATACAAGAAGCCCCAAATTGATCTAAATGACATTTTACAAAGAAGATAGGGGGAGAAAAATTGTCGGGGGGAGTTACCCTTTAACATTGATTTCAAACAGGGAGAGAAACAATAAAATCATGACTATAGGGAGAGATCATGAAGACAGAGGTATTATTGGTCATAGGGAGAGCATGAGTGTTTCCATCAATGCGAAAGGGGGAGATTATTGAAAAAATGGTTGTCATTGATGTCTACCCTAGAAGAAGTCTAGAAGCCTCTAGAAGTGATGGTTATATTTGAAGAAGTATAAAAAGTGGTCCCCTTATGGCATAGCTCTAATCATGGCCCTCATGAGAATATGCTTTGAAGAATTCTACAAGAAGCCCTGGAAATATGGCCAAGTGATTAAGTAGTTAAGAAGCCCCGATGGTGTGGTAATGGAGCTCGAAATTGATTGAAGAAGAAGACCATGAAGGAAATTACAAATGCATTCAACACATCCATATATTGATATTCCTCATCATGTTGTTTCCAAAGATAGGTGGTATGTCACATGGTTCCTCATGGTTGAGGAGATTTTCCCTCTTAAAGATGAAGCCCCGAAAGTAAATGAAGAAGCCTCAGATATAAGGACAAAAAGATACAAGTCAACCCCTAAAAAGTGTTGCAAACAAGAAGTTACAAGTCAAACCCATTGCAATGAATATTAAAATAAACATTAAAGATATTTTTGGTAAAGTCGACCTTAATGGAATAATCATTAAAAATTAAATTGAATTTTATTTGGGTCAAGTCGGTCCTAGAAAAGGGTGCCAAATTTAGTATAAATAAGGAACCTAGGAGTTTATTTGTGAAATCAACTCCAATGATTTTTATCTGAGGTAACCAAAGAGATACGAGGAAAATTTCAGAAGGAGTATGAAGTGAAGAAGGGATAAATTCCAATGGAAGATGAATTCTTGTGATGATGTGTTCTAAGGCATGTTATTTAAAGGTCATCTTACCATTTTTGCTAAAACCTTTTTTCTAGAATGATTCATATAGTAAAACTTGAAGGATATTGAGAATACATATCAATGTACTAGTGGTAAAAATTTCATCTTCTGGATCATTTTACTTTTGGAGATACTCTCTATGGAAGATGAACCAAACATGTGTTCTGGTTAAAATAATCATAACTTCTTCATAGATGAACCAAATTCTATGAGACAAATTTAATTTGAAATATTACAGTCTTTAGTATCTTTTTTATGATTTTAAGAATCATATATCAAATATTGAGAGTGTGGCATGGTGTACAAGTTCGCTCTCCAGAATAGACCATAATTCAACAAGGTCTGCCATTTTCGTTGTAACTCCTTTTTAGGGACGATTCAAGGAGTGAAACTTGGATAAATTTTAGAGGAGATATTGAAGAATATTGGATATAAGTTTTAGACCTTTATTCATTATAGGTACATATTTATACTTGTTGAAATTTAGGGTTTATGACTAATCCATAAACTAGTCCCAAACAGGTGTTTGAGTTCAACTTAAGAAGTGATGTTTTGGCACATATCTTTGGCACATGGTTTGAGGCATGTGTTGCTATATTATTTGAGGTATATCTTGGATGTTTTGGTACATGTTTGTGGCATATATTTGGAACATGTATAAGGTATATGGTTGGATTCACATCTTGATGTTGACACATGCTTGAGGCATATATTTGGTACATGGTTTATGGATGTTTGGCTCATATATATTGGCACATGATTTGATGCATATATTGGTGATGTCGGGTATATGTTTTGAGAGATGTTCTTGGTGATATTGGCATATGATTTATGTGAGTGGATTTGGTTTTGGTGATGATAAGGTTTCAATATCAGTGACAATTACAATGATAGGTTGAGTCTGGATTGATGATGATGGTTTTTCAATATCAGTGACAGTTACAGTGACAGGTTGAGTCTGGCTTGATGATGATGATGTTTCATTATCAGTGACAGTTATAGTGACAGGTTGAGTTTGGCTTGATGATGATGATGTATCAGTATCAAAGACAATGATAGTGACATGTTGAGTATCAATGATAGTGACAAGTTGATCATCGGTGACAATGATAGTGATAGGTTGATCATCAATGACAGGTTGATCATCATTGACAAGTTGATTATCAATGGTAGGTTCGGTGACAGGTTGAGTCTCCATTTATATTTCAGGGTGACAGGGTGGTGCAAGGCAGGAGATCAAAGTCCCCTTCAGGTTGGTGCCTGTAAACTAGGGGGTTGGAGCCTCCTTCTAGTTGGAGATAGAGAATACATGCATTTGGAGCTTCATTTAGGTTGGAGCATGTAATTCAGGGGGTTGGAGCTGGAGAATTCGTGGAGTTGTAGTTTCCTTTAGGTTGGATCCTGTAAACAAGGGGTTGGAGCCTCCTTCCAGTTGTTGCTGGATAATTGGGAAGTTGGTGCTTCCTATGAATGTAATCTTTTAATATATAACAAAGCATTCTATGGTTTTCTCCCATTTGGGTTTCCACGTAAAATTTTGGTGTAATGTGTATTTGTGGTTATATGTTATGCATTGTTGACCGACATTATTAATGATATATTGAATGCAATCATAAATGATAAATTGATTAATAATTTGAAGATTACATGTTTTAATTAAAAGTGGTAAATAGTGCTCAATATTGATTCACCTCTCCTCTCAATATTGGTGAATATTCCAACACATGGATCATGAGAAAGTTTCCATGAAGATTTCTTTTGTGTGTGTGAAAATAAAAAGATTTAAAATAATAAAAAATGTGTTTTAAAAATAATTATATAATATATTATTTTGAAATTAAAAATATCTATTTAACAATAGATAATTCAAATCTTAAATATTTTTAAAATAAGTTATTGAAAATTTTGGATGTATGATTACACTCTTAGCTAAAAAAATATTAAAAATTGTAGTTTTTTCAAATTGCAATTTATTAATTGTCTAATTTTTAGTCGAACAACATTTTCAGAAATCATTTAATCTTATAAAAATTATAACAAATTGTTTAAAGTAAGTTTACAAAAGGGACACCAAACATGAAGATGATCAATTTCCTCAAGATAGGACACCACTTGTAGAGGATTGAGGTATCTCCACCTTAGGCGGCATTGTACGAGTCTTTTGTATGGAAAATGATGTCTAAATTGTAATGAAAATATGATAGGGCATTTTCTATTATGATGTAGTTTTTGGTTTAATTGTTAGAATGGCTCGAATCATTTTCTATTATGATATAATTTTTGGTTTAATTGTTAGAATGGATCGAATCATAGATTCGAGCCTGTTCATATTCTCAATTTGATGCTCTTCCATTTTATATAAATGAACGTTGCTCTTCCCTAAGGAGGACATTTCTGATTTTATTGTATTTTGTTGATAATTGATTAATATCAAGGAATTGGTTCAAGATCTTCTAACATTTCATGTATGAGATTGTACGTTGATTAGTTAGATGTTGTAATTACTTCTTTGATACTATGTCCAGAGGAGGAGGGCCCACTCTTGAGAGAAGGTATAAAACTGATAATTAGGAATTTTTAGTATTGTTAGAGTAAATATTGAATTCACAGTAATAGCTTCATTTTCATAAATAATTCTCACATAATTTAACAATCATTTTATCTAATTTATATTCAAGAAATGATTATAGGGTGTAGAGAGGAATTGATTGTTAACAACTATAATTAGTTTTGATTCCATTGATTGATTTGACTGAGAGTTTATCAGTTGAACGATGGTTTGATTTGGAATTGGTTGTTTAGTTATTGTCATAAATTGATTACTTGTGTGCTAGATTCAACCATATGCTAACCCTTTAATCAATCCATCAATTAGAAGTTAGTTGATGAAGTGAAATTTCATTAGAGTTGAGTCCTTCGTTTCTTATTCTACAACACATATTAAACAAATCAATGTTAGACAAGAAAGTGTAGTATGCATAGATATTGCACGGTCACTTGGAAAAGTAATTAATTAGACAAACATTTTGGTGGTGTTGTCGAGGAAGTGATCAAAGGCACATTAGTACCTCTTGCACTGATTTTAGTTGGCACATAGTGGGATTTTTGGAGGGTGGTTTACAACCCAACCTTCTGAATACTTCATCTAGAGTGTTTGAATTTCAAGCTTAGAGCATAAGTAGAAGAATTTTGAACACAGAGAAATAGAAGCGGTAATAAGAGAGGTAAGAACATGAGCATTCACTATGGAAATTATGTGGTGATTTTATATTTCCTAGTTTCAAAACATATAGATGCATGAATAAAAGGAACCCCAAACCATCTGATGTAGTAAGAACCAACTGTAATACTAACAAACCTGCAGGTGGATGAGGACAAGGGAAACAACAAGACAATGAGAGGGAAATACCTTTAATGCCTATGCCTTCTTCCGTGACAAAAACACTAACAAAAATAACCCCTATTATTGAAGGATATGGGGATATAGAAAAAGTGATCAATATGAAGCCTAATTTTAGAGTTGGTCCTCAAGACAATTTGATTTTCTCCCCAGAATCAAGTAATAGGATGTATCACGAAGAACCTCTGAAGATCAAGATGGCAAGGGAAGAGGAAACCTCTAATCTGACCTTTGAATTTCCAATTAGGGATATTGAAGAGGAAACACTAATGAAGAATATTCCTCTTTCATCCCTTCTTAATTTTCACAGGATATCAAGCAAATATCATGATACTTTTCTCTTTGAATTCAATGTATTGTGTTGAAGTTATGATTGCATTTCTGATGCTCAAAAATTGAATTTATCCCCTGCTACACTCAAATGCATCCTTACATTGGTTTATGTAACTTGGAGGGCAATCTATCAACACATGGAATGACATGAAGCATAAATTTCTCTTGAACTATCAAGATTATTGTAAGGCAAGGGACCTTCGTGAGGAGATTTTCAAGATGACCTGAAAAGAGGATGAAATCCTAGAAGACTACATGGAAAGATTCTAGTATAATTCATAGAGGTCCAAGATTAATTTGGACAAGAACACACTGCGAACCATTCTACTTAGAAGAATAAAGAATGACTGCATTGATATTCTAAACTTAATGGGTGGAGGGGACATTTCTCAAGCTGGATATGATGATATTTGTGACATTTGTAGAAAATATTCAACAGATATTTCCAAGCACGAAAAGGGTCTGAGAGATATTTCAACTAGAATAACATAGTTACCAACTTAACAAGAACTCTACAGAGTTCTCATTTTTTGGGGGTCAAGTTTTTTACCTCGTTTTTAAAAATGGTGCTACCGGTAGCACCCCCCTCCCTTTTTAGGTGTTTTTTTGATATTTTAAATTTTCTGATACATAAGGTTTCCACTTTTTTGTTTTTAAATGCTTGTTTTTTCATTTATTTTCAAATTGTTCAAATTTTTTATTTTTTATTTTTTTCTCAACAGTGTTAATCATATTTCCATGCTCAATCCAATGTTAAAAATGTTGTACACCATTTATTTTTTTTCAATTAAGATTTTTCATGTAATTATGTGTCCTTAATTAAATTACGGTTCCATACTTTTTAAATATAATGGAAAATATCATTTTTAACACATTGTTTTACCTTTAATTCAATACATAGAAAATAATTGTAGTTAAATAACACTATTTTAAAATATTTATTGGACACACCTACCACACTTAGAGAGGGGGGGGGGTGAATGAGTGTGGGGTTCTTTTTCCCAAAACTTCCCTCTTGCACAAAAACTCACCAATTAACATTCAACATTTATTCATTACCCATTGTTGTCATTTATAACCATTTATATGTGAGCACATATCAACAATATATCATCAACAAGTCATCACCACAATGAACACAAGATGTATGTACAATTTTCTTTTTATTACGGACTACAATCCTTGGGGTTTATCAGCAACAACTGAATAGAGTACAAATCTACAAGAGCACCAGCTCTAT
>SNQJ01S0005530.1:80097-97719 GCA_010110895.2 Picea sitchensis | reverse complement strand
GGTATATGTGCATCCTTACAGTATGCTAGAGATTGGATAGGTAAGTCAAGTTTGAAGCTAGTTGGGATATATGGATCTAGAAAACAAATAAAAGTTGAAGGTTAATGTCAGCATTAGTAATTGGCTGGAAATGCAAAGGCAACTAAGAGTGATTTGGCTAGAAAGTGCTCAGGACAAAAATAGTCATGTACAATGACTACAATGAGAGCATAAGAAGATTCAGGAATCTGGGAAGAATTGAAGACTTATGGGATCAGCAAGGAAAAGTTGCACATGGGAAAGAAGTTGCTGAAATTGTGGTAGCATTACAGCAGTTGAATTAGGGTTGGTTGAACAACCATAAGCAAAAAAATAATTATTTCATGTTGCAAGTGTTGTTGTTGATGTTGCTACATAAGGAGAGAAGCAACATAAAGCTGAAGTGTTGGTAATAAGTTTGATAAAAGAAGCATGAAATATTCTACTGCCACTAGACATTCAGGTAGTATAAATTTTTTTATGTCAGTCATCCAGGTATGAGTTTTTATTTCTCTTTTTGCATAATTGTTGAAGGGAATTTAGGTAAGAATTTCCTCAGCCAGAGTTATTTTATAAAATCACATGATTATATTATTGAATGCATACCACTGGATATGATAAAGGTTGGAGGCTTGTATTAATTCAAAGCTTCTTAGCTTTGAATGCACACATTGACATAGGAGAATGTCATGTTAATTTGGTTGTGTGGTAAAAACCAAAGAATTAAAAGATAAGAACTTGTTATAGGAATGAATGCCAGTAAGATAGTCATGATGAGACTAGGACATGGTTGGATATGGCAAGGTATGGATATGAAAAGTTTATGATCCACATAGGTACTAAAATCTTCCTACCTTTAAATTCCAACTTATGGATGGTGAGATACATGACTGAGATAAAGAGCATTATGTAATTCAATGTAAGGTGCATTGAATAAGTATGCATTGAGAATTGCACTCATGCATAGTAAGTGATAGAATTGTATACTAAATGCAATGATTGAATGTGTTTTGTAAGTACATGCATATATATTATTGCATGGAAATAATTGTTACTAACAGCTGAAATGTTGTTAACTCATGAAGTTGAGGACATTTCAGGGAGGTGTTAGACATTGTAATAGGAAAGTTGCAAGTCAAGTAGTCACACGAGCATTGACTACTGGAAATTTTTTTGTTCAGAAAAAGAAGTAATGAACTTACATATATTACTGTGAACATGCATATGCATAGAATGACGAGTCATTCTATTTTATTAAATTGTTGGGTAATTGTGATTGAATTGATAGGTGCAAGAAATTCTAAGATCACTGCATAAGATTTTTGTACATATTGCAATTGAATTATGATGTACAACAAATACTGAAAAATTGTTGGTTGTGTGCAAGATGAAGGATTGCAAGAAAAATGGTATGTAGTTGGTTCCTGTGGAAAACCACAAGGATGGCTGCATTCATAATATGGCAACAACCAAGATGAATTATGAAATAGAATTTCATGTTTTGGAGGAAAAGTTGAATTCCCTTTTGAACTAAGTTGGAGTTCCTAAATGAATTCTTTTATGTTTTCTCATGATAACTGCATGTGGGTGATGCAGATGAGTTGATGTTGATTAAAGTTAGAATGTTGATTACAAAGAGTAGCTCATGGAAGATGTTGATTGGAAATCTCTGAGGGAAGTTGGAACTCTGGGAGCCACGGTGCTCTGAGACTTCTTGAGTTGGCCTGTTGCTGAAGCCCAAGGAAAGGGAGGTGTAGCAGCCGATGGACTGTGTGACAGTGAAGGTGTACACTCTTGGGGTGGGACAGGAATGTGGGGAAGAGAGAGTGTTGGTTGGAATGTTGTCGGGGTTTGGTACCTTGGACTAGACCATGTTGATATGGAAGTCTTCTCGATCAAAAGGTGTATGAGTAGGGTGTTTATGTCTATGGAGTCATAACCCTGCTGAGATTTTATCAATAGTGAGATCTAAGGCTGGGTGGAACGTCGTGGATCTACAACCAGCCGGTGCTTTCAATGAGGTTTAATTGAAGCATGTAACAAGGAGAAAAGAGCTGAATGATTTCCTGAAGCAACTCTATGGAATAGAGCAATTGAGTTTCACCTGCAGTATGAACACTAGAATTGGTGCTTGAAAGTAGAGCACCAGGTGGATAATAAGCTTCCAATAGCTAAAGCTTGGAGATTTTTGAAGAATTTTTGAATTGTATATGTGTAAATAAGTTGCACTAACGACAGTGCAAAAATAAGGGGAGGGGATTGTAATATCCCCAGGCAGAGCCCCAGTTGTAATTATGAATTGTAAACATATTTGATAGGCTGGTGAGTCGAGTTATAATAAGCTAAGAGGCTTATGTGGTGATTAGGCCAGAGAGCCTAGATGCAAAGGCCATAGAGCCTACTATTGTATATGTGTAAATACTCATATATTTAACATAATTACATCATTGTGTGTAGACCAATCACGAAGAAAGAGTTATGGGGGACTAAGCTCCACTAGGTAGGGTAAGGGAGGGCGATAAGTGTCTAGGCCTAGAGGCTAAGCTAGAGGTCTTACCTCTAAGGTATTAATATTTTATTGTTATTATTTCCAAAGGCTAAGGTGGACATGAACGATGTTGTCCTAAGTTCCTGGAAAGGGAACAAGTGTGAAGTGGAACACATGCAGCTGCAGGAAGACATGTGTCGACCTGGGCGCATGCACTTATAGCTGGGAAAGCTAGCCTGTTAGGGGGGGCTTCCCATTCTAGGTGGTTTCCCATCCTTGCGTTGGGGGGACCAGTCGAGAGTCTCCTCATGACCCTTACGAATCTCTAGAAGTCTGTCACCCTTCCCAAAATTCACCATGGATTCATGTGTTGAACCAATTCTCCTTCATCATCGCCTATGTATCTAGCACGCACCTTGGGAACCTGCGGGGATACCAGAGTTATTCCATGTGTATCCTGTGAAGACCAGGCACCCTGTAATTTTCTGAGGAGTGTTGTGTCATAACTGTTGGCTGTCACAACCCACGTGGTTTCTTGACTGAGTGTGGCTTGCTGCCATCATCTGTTCCTTACTAAGCTTTGTTGTCATCCTCACCTTGATGGAATTTAGTTGAAGATGGTTGAAGAAGCGGGTTTTCAGGCCCGTGGTTGAAGAGGCAGGTTTCTAGGCCTGTGAGCAGCTCTCTCCAGGTGAGAGAGTTAGTTGGGAAGTGATTTTCTCCTAGAGAGAATCGAACACCAACTATGAAGCTCTAAGAATTCCTGATCTGGCCTATTACCGAGACCCTAAAAAGGGAAGTAGAGCGGTCGATGGACTGTGGAACAATGAAGGTGCATATTCCCTAGGTGGAACAAGCATGTGGGGAATGAGAGTCTATGAGTAGTGGGTGTAAGAAGGCTCTTGGAGAGAATTAGGTGAGAGAGTTTGTTGGGAAGTGATTTTCTCCTAGAGAGAGTCCAGCACCAACTACGGAGCTATGAGAATTCCTGATTCGGCCTGCTACTGAGACCTTGAAAAGGGGAAGTGGTGAAACTGGTGGAATGTGGAACAATGAAGGTGCATATTCCTGAGGTGGAACCGACATGTGGGGAATGAGAGTTTGTGAGTAGTGGGCGTAAGAAGGCTCTTGGAGAGAATCCTTCCAGTTGGGTTGTGCAATTTTCCTATTGACCTTGCCTAGCCTAGGAAACCCTTGCATAGTGGAGTTCAGTCCCAGCTCGGGGGTGACCCACTGCTGAGCGAGATGAGCAACTTGGTCTATGGCTGGGAGGTTCGTGGAAGGTCTGCACGCAGTTGGTGGTCTTATAATCAAAATATAAGTACCACTTTTATGTTCATTTACATGTTGTGTAATGGTACATATGTTGTAATTGATGAGTATTTCTTGTGTATGTTGTATATGTTGCATGTGTAGGCTTACTATTATTTCCACATTAATATGTGTATTAGCAAAAAATGTTGTATGTTGTATGTTTATATATATCCACATGATAATTGTCATTTCTATGAGGTAGCATGTCTTGGCCGAGGTGGCCTGGATGTGTATGATGTTTCTGCAAGAATCTATGTGTGGCATAACCCAACTGGTTATGCTACAAACTGGTATCAAATGGGTATCAGAGAAGTCAAGGAAAAGTTAATGGTAGTGTTGGTAGCATTACCCGACTTGTGGGCGGTCAGAGACGTTACAAATTGGTATAAGAGAAGTCAACTGCAAAATTAATGTTGTGTTGGTAGTGTTACCCGACCCGTGGATGGTTGGGGACGTTACAATAATGATTGTCAATATTCTTTTGAAACCTTGAAGGAATGAGTGTCTACTGCTCCTATTTTGAGAGGACCTAATTGGTCCTTTCCATTCTACATTTCTATAGATGCTTCAAATTTGGCCATCAGAGTAGCGTTGGGATAACAAGAAGGGAATAAACCTTATGTTATTTGCTTCATAAAAAAGAACATGGCCCCCGCAGATTTAAAGTATACAGTAATTGATAAGGAGTTTATTGTTGTTTTTTATTCCATTAATAAGTTTCGTCACTATATAATTGGCTATCACATTTTCATACACATTGACTACTCTCCTATCCACTATTTAATGAAGAAACCTATTACCATAAACAAGATCACTAGGTGGTTGTTGTTATTGCAATAATTCAGTGTTACCATCGTTGATAAGTCTGGAAGGGATAATGTGGTTGTAGACTTCCTTTCTAGGCTTACCAATGCTGGTGATGTTATACCTGTAGAAGATAACTTTCATAATGAACATATTTTTGCATTATCTACTCACATGCCTTGGTATGCATATATTACTAATTATTTGGCTATAGGTAAGCTTCCATACCACATTTCCCCAAAGGAATGATAACACGTCATCAAAAAAAGCGCTAGATATTCTTGGATCAAGGGATCCCTCTTTTACACAGGGCCAGATCTTATAATTTGACATTGCATTAGAGAGGATGAAATCTATGAGACCCTCAGGGCTTGTCATGACAATCTTTGTGGAGGTCACTTTGTCGACAAGAGGACCACCCACCAAGTGCTCTGTTTGGTATTTTTAAGCCTAATATTTTTCGTGATGCCAATAAATATGTGAGAAGTTGTGACAGTTGTGAGAGTATGGGTCGACTAGTCAAATCTAACAAAATTCCATTACAAACCCATCTTGTCAGAGATTTTTTTTATAAATGGGCCCTATATTTTATGGGACCAAACCATGCTTCATCTCCTTAAAACATCCACTTATTGGTTTGCACAAATTATTTCATGAAATGGGTGGAGGCCAAAAACATTCCAAGAGAAAATGATCAAGTTGTAGCAGATTTCCTTTATGAAGAGATATTCATTCGCTTTGGGGTACCTCATGAGATTGTCATGGATGAAAGAGCTCAATTTACTTCCCTACTAATGATGAATCTCACTAAGGAGTATCATATTTGACATAGGTCGACTTCACCTTATCATCTACAAGCCAACGGTCAAGTGGAGAGCACCAACAAAGTTCTAGAATCTATCTTGATAAATATTTGCAGATTCATTGTCATGATTAGGATGCCAAAATTCCATAATCCCTTTGGGCTTACCAAACCACATGGTGAAACACCACAGGCTTCACCCCATATGAACTTATTTATGGTAACAATGTTGTTTTTCCTATTGAATTTGAGAGAATGATATTGAGGACTACCTTACAAGTGGGTTTAGATCTTACTAAAACACAAGATGGTCACCTAATTCAACTTAATGAGATTGATGATCTACGTTAATATGCCTTACATTAGACCTTCGTTATTCAACAATAGTGGGTGAGGTGGCATGATAATTTTATCAAAAAGAAGATATTCCAAGAAGGGGATTGGGCCTTGTTGTACAATTCTCGGTTCAAGGAGTTCAAGGGGAAAATTTGAACACGTTGGTTAGGACCATATGAAGTAAACACAATTTACAATAATTGTTTTGTTAGGCTATGAACCATTGATGCAGTGTGGACTCCTCTACTTGCTAATGTCCATCAGTTGCGATTGTACCATAGACCATTGTCCAAAGAAGATTTTGTTTAGGAATTGATTGTCCATCCATAGTTTGAGGTTGTGGATGTGATGGTTTTTCCATATTCAACTTCAATGAAATGATTTGATCTCTACTAAAAAAAAAACAAAAAAAAACAATGTAAAATAACACACACACACACACACAATCAAAATAATCTTGTAGTGAAAACCCAGTTTTGGATCAGTGATGCTTGAAAATCGGTCTCTCGTGGGTATCATTGGGCCTTAAAATGATTAATTAATAATCTAACTCTGAAAACCCCTCTTGGAGGCGTAGTTAGATAGACATCCTTTGAAAACCAATCTTCTGGAAGATGATGCCTGGAAAAATAAAAAAAAAGAGAGAAAAGAAAAAAGATAAAAGAAAGAAAACATTTTAGCAATAATCAGGCATTAATCCTTCTCTGCTACTTGGACTACTATTGTTTCTTCATAGCTCCTGGAAGCCTATAATTCAAGCTAGAACATATCAATTACTCTTTGCATTTGATCATTCATAAGTTGTTGTAAATAATTTATAGTTGCTGCAAACCATTCAAAGTTGTCAACAATTGCTGAAATTCTTCTCTACTTCCTTAAGAACACCTTCATTATAACTCTTCTTCACCATCAACATCGATTTTAGCAATATTCTCAAGCAGACATATTTCTTGCAATTTCTTCTTCAGAAATTCCTTAAGGGATATAATCACTGCTATCTTCATATTGGTATGCTCACTCTAAGGATAAACACAGTTCAACAATTTCTTTTTGAGGTCTTGCATTGTCTGTGTGGTTTTCTTCTGTATCAAAGAAAGATATTCTAGGCTATGTTTTTTTCCTTTGTTCCAAGGAAAGGAATTCTCCATTGGTAAAATTTTTGCAATAGTTTTTATCTCGATCAATCAAAACATTATTGGATGCCTACATTTGATAATTTCTTGGTTGGAAAATCACAATTATTTTTTCATCTTGAAGACAATTAATTATTCTCTAAGGGAATCTCCCCTGGTACTACACAGTGTCTTCAGAATGAGCTCATTTCAAATTCCCATTTAATGATCTTGAACCTCTATAATTTGCAACAGATCTTCTTCCCTCTTTATCTACCTGTCACTTCCTTTTTGTTGTCAAGTCTTCATCGTCTAGGTAACCTCTCTTCAATAGGTATGATCAGGTATGGATTCTTGTATTTATTCATTCAAATGTTCAGGTGTAACTTTGTGGTACCTTTATCAGACCTAGTCAGTCTTTTTTTTATTCTACTAAGGATGGGAAATTTTTTTGACCTGGGGGGGGACACTCTTTCCATAAATAGCTTTGTTTTCTACCTTTGGCACTTTCCTAATTTGGAAAAATTGTTGGTTCTCCTGCTAATATTATAAGGTATGTTGGAATTCTTGTCAAAAATTGGTTAAAATTTCCCACACATGCAGAATTGTGTGCCATCATTACATGAAAATCCCTTGACCCCCCTATTCATGCCAACCATTATGATGACTATTAGTGCCAAACATGACTTGATTGATCCATAATTCCCATCGATGTTTTTGTGGGATCGACAAATCCTCCTTATACCTTGTGCTTTCTATCCCACTCTAATCTTCTTGCTCATATTCCATTGTGATTTTCACTTTGAGTTTTTTCTTCCCATTAACTATGGGGGGCTCACTTGTACACAATGAACTAAAGGACACCTCAATAATCCATTGAAACCCTGAAATAATAAGGATCTTCATAGAAGTTGGATGGATGGACTAATTTTAATGATTGCATGGGTTTGGCAAAGACATCACATTAGAGTTTGCTCGCACCTTCAAAATCCTTGTTGCTATAGTTCAAGGAGACACCCTGCAAGTAACAGAAGAAAGCATGGAAAAAATAATCTCCCTGTCAATAGAGGGAGAAATATGGTTCGAGTGGAAGATTTCCTTTGTAATCACTCTTCATGAGGAATTTTTTGTGGGTGATGAAAAATTTGTAGGGGTAGAAAAGGGAATTCAGAGGAATTGATTTCCAGCACCATGGTTAGAGGTTACTCTGTGCATCCAAAAATGTCTTACCTATGAAGGAAGGAACCATATGATTTTTTTATATCATTTCAAGCTATAGATACACCTATGACATAAAAGTTATGTCAATCTTCCATACTTTCTCCTCCATTCGCTTGAATTGATGAGTACAAAGGTCGGACAAAGTTGAAAACCCGAAACTAGTTTAAACCATCATGGGTTAATCATACTATCAGTCAAGGATGCTTTGTCAGAAACAAAATGGGATTGGGTCACTTTCGTTGGAAAAGGTATATAGGGTTCACATGAAGCTTCTACAACTGTGGAAGATACAAGGGTTGTTTAAGTTGTGAAACCCTCAAAAGTCATAGACATGTCTACTAAATGCTAGAAGGAATCAATTAGGGTTTGCCACTCCAAGCGAATTAGAAAAAAAATATTTTTTTTCCTACCCAAACCCTGAAAAGGTGTCAAAATCATCCAATTAAGGTCATAAATAGAAGTAAAGAAGAATCCCTTGAGCCAATCCAAGTGACTAAAGAGGAAAAATATGACCCTATCAAAGAAACCCGAGATTTGTTTAATGAGGAAGAATATGTTGTTATAGAATTCAAACACCATCAAGGTCGTAGGGAAACATGACATGCACTCTTGCTTGGGAAGAGTTGGCCTCTACACCTTATTTTGCATTTTCGACAATCTTATCAAAGGATGAAGTGACACAACAAGAAATTGAAGAAGGCTAACTGAAAGTTGCACAAGGAGGTATCCTTTGTCCGAGAGAAGCTAAGCATCTATCAAGATAGACAAGGGTTAGACTCCCTTGTACAAGTTATCGATGAAAAAAATGAGCGGTCATGTGCTCTGCATGATGGGGCCCAAGTTAATGAGGAATCCCAATTTCCATCTCTTGAGGAAGACCCTCCTTTCCTTGACATTGGTGACTTGGGAGTTGGTAATGAAATCGCTTCATAGGATACTGAGGATGTTGGAAATCCTACTAATGATTTATAGGAGGGACGCACAAATGAATAATTGGTAGAACCTATAAAAAATGACCAACTGAAAAAACGAACTGGGTGGAAGCACACGAGTGATTCCTTTAAAATGTAGGTGCAAACCTTAAGGAAGTAGCATGAGGACACCATCTTTCAATACAGTTTAGAGAAGGAAAAGTTGCAAGAGGCTCAGTTTGAAATATATAGGTTGAACATTGATGTTCAACGACTCAACAAGATAAACATTCTATGTGTTGATTAGCCTATGCATTGGTATCATGTTGGATTCCCTCCCCTATTTACTCAATATACTTAAAAGAATGACAAATTTATTTACAGCTTAGAGCCTTGGCCGCATGGTATCCTAGTTACATTGTTGATTTAGATCGGTTCCTATAGTCATATTTTAATGGTGAAGAAGATGATAAAAATTTGTTTTGTGAATTGTACCAACATAATCTTTTTCTCAGTGAATTAGGTAATGGGGACATAAATCCTCATGTGGGATGCATCCAGTTGCGAACATTCACATCCTGCATGATGAATTAGTTAATGTGGAATGATATATTTTCCTTTGTTGAACATGTTGAAGGACCAGAGGACTTATGGGTGAGTGGAGAACCTTCACCTAATTGCATGTATACAGAGAAAGAAGAGGTGCTTTAAAAACCCATGTTTGTATATTCTTTCACAAGTACCCAAAATTCAACAATTGCCTTTTGTGAAAAGTGGATAGCCAACAATCGATTAGAAATAGTGTTATGCTACCAAAGACGCGATGGATTCTTGTCTCCAAAACATAGAGGTAAGGACCCTCTCAACTTTTCTCATTCCTGCACTACCCTGCATCATGTGGAGAAGTACATCGACTGCCTGAAGTTCTATGGCATTCGATGGATTAGGTCAAAATTTTGTTTTCCAATCTTATGGCACCCAGTGGAATCAGAGGATGAATTTTGGGCCACCACAAATTCTACATTCATATATTACAAGTTTGGTGAACAAGGGAACTTAGAAAGCAATTGGAGTAACATGTGTTTTGAATCCTCACCTTCTATATCTTGAACCCCAAGTCAACAAAATGATTCTTAATGCATGAGGACATGCAAACTCTTTAGCTCGGGGGAGATGTAGGGTTTCAGAAATGTCACTATTTTGTCCATCCTTTTTTGCAACCTATGCTTTGTTGTTTCTATATTTCGTATGAATAATAACACCTTTTTGATGAAATGTGTCGAGTCTTGACATGGGGTACTCTTAGTTACATTTCTTATGGTTTTAATCATTTGAATACATAAATGTAATAATTTTATGTCCTATGATTACCTTTGAGATTGGTTGCAGGTTCCATTGGACATGTTTTACTACAGAAGATATGGATCGAAATATTTTGTAATGGAAGGTCACCAAGCTAAGTAAATCTCAACAAGATGTCTCTTATGTAATTCGTTGCAACTAAATGACCATTTTCTACCAATCATGTCGATCCAAATGTGAATATGACCAATCTCCTCAAGATAGGACACCACTTGCAGAGCATCGAGTTGTCTCCACCTTAGGCAACGTTGTATGAGTCTTTTCTATGGCAAATGATGCCTCAATTGTAACGAAAATAGGATAGGGCATTTTCTATTTTGATGTAATTTCTGGTTTAATTGTTAGAATGGATTGAATCATAGATTTGAGCCTGCTCATTCTCAATTTGATGCTCTTCCATTTTATATAAATGAGTGTTGCTCTTCCCTAAGGAGGACAATTATGAACTTATTGTATTTTGTTGATAATTGATTAATATCAAGGAACCAGTTCAAGATCTCCCAACATTTCATGTATGCGATTGTACGTTCAATAGTTAGATGTTGTAAATGCTTCTTCGATACTATGTTCAGAGGAGGAGGGCCCACTCCCAAGAAGAGGTATCAAACTCATAATTAGGAATTTTTAGTATTGTTAGAACAATTTTTGAATTCATAGTAATAGCTTCCTTTTCATAAATAATTCTCAACATCATTCTAACAATCATCCTATCTAATTTATATTCAAGAAATGATTACATGATGCATATAGGAATTGATCGTTAACAACTATAATTAGTTTTGATTCCACTGCTTGATTACTGGGTGTCAAACTCTAGATGATCTCAAGGATACCTTATAGTTACTTGGAAATTGGGCAATTGCAAAAAGAGATTCAGATGATACAATGAACCCTAAATATGTAGCCACCTTGATTACATCTGGTTTCATGGACCTTGCATGGGATTGGTGGAAATGGTTTCCAACATAAACAAAAGATCAAATTCTAAATTCCCCTACTATTGATAGTGACCTCATAGAAGCCTTAAGTAGTCAGTTTTATAGATCTCAAGATGGAATAGATTCTGAACATTTGGCTTCTCTATTCATGAGTACAAGGTTAGGCAATTTAGTCTATTATAAACAATATTATTGATATATGTTGAAATTGTTAATCCAATCACGCCAAATGAACAATCAAACATATATCAAGTATTATGTTGGTAGTTTTCCAGGAGCTCTACTTGATGCAGTAGAGCAATATTTTAAGGATAAAAATATTAATATTGTGGGCATGTCTTTGGAAATGGCAGATAGGCATATCAAAATTGAAATTCAATAGAATCTTCTTGAAAAGAGGTTCTGTAAATATTTTAAAATTTTTGAGCATATGTTCACTCCCTCTTTGTTCAGAGATGTTGGAGAAATGACTAAATAGGGTTATGGTGCATTCAACAGAGCACATTGATGCACAAAACCCTACAAATGTTATTGCAAGAAAAAAATAAAGTATTATACTTTCAAATCTAGGTGGGCACCCAATAAAAACAAATATTCCAAGATCTATCATCCCAAGCATTGCCATAAAGTTCCTTATTTAAAGAAATGCAAATCTCCCTCCAAAAAGATAGTCTGCTATAGATTTTATAAGCCAGGACATTGGGAAAATGAATGTCCTCGGGAAAATAAAAAACCTACAATATCAACCTTGTTTACAGAGGACCTTGAACCTGAATGTTGGGATCTCTGTTTTTGTTCTCCTTCTGATTTTCCTAAAGGGGATATTTTTTATCTTAACCTGTTAGAATTTTTCGATCTTGATTCTATTTTTGAGTCCAACTTTGATGAAGAATTTATTGACTTAGGCTACAACACTTCGCCTAACCAACTAAGTTGGGGGTAGGTAACATACTACAATATGATTTATGCATGATGACAACCCCAAATCCAAAATCAAGACTTGCGAAAATGAGGAGGCCCTTGAAAAAGCACCAGTCTGGAAATATGTGATTAGATAAAAACTTAAGAAGAAGAGAGACACTTTACTCATAATACTAGCTAGACCTCCTATAGTACTAGAAGTAAAGAAATCAAAAGAACCTGCATATAAGGCTAGTTCTAGCTATTACTCTCCTATTGAGATCTATATACAATATCATGATAGTCATAAAGACAAACAATAATTTAGACAAGATAAAGAAAATATGTTGCTATGACAAATCAGATAACAACATACCATAATTAGTCTAGCAATAGACAAGATTAAAGAACTCAAAGGAATACTAGAAACTATCAGGATAGAGGTTGATAACTCATCTGATGAAGAAATAGAAAAACTACTAGAAGAAGCAAAAAATCTTCCACATCCTTGAAAAGGATACATATTCAAGAAGATTCTAGTGAAGAAGAAACAATAATAGAAAAAGAACCAAAAGAAGCAAGCTAGAAAGTAGAAGCTCTTGAAGCAAACTAGAAAGTAGAATCTCCTCCTGGACTATTGGATTGTATAGGTATGAAGATTTTTTATTAAAGTTTGTTTTTATTCAGCTCAACATGCTCCTTCTCAATCAGAATACTTATATTCTAGTTGTCAATCGAATCTCTTAAGAAGAATGTTATCCTTGAATATTACTAGTAGAAAACTATACAAGGTGGATTATCCATGGATGGTTTAGCTATAGAAATATTTGGAGAAACTGAGGATTTCCTCCTCCAAATAAATAATCAGCCATTCAAATAATCATTCCATGGTTTGGATAGTATCAGTTATGAGTTTATTCTAGGAGCTATTTTTATGCAACTAGTATCCCCTATAACACTTGACCCCAAAGAGAAAACAACAAGATTGTATATAAATGGTCATGTTGTAAATACTTATTTGTTTATAGAAAGTGTATGTAAAACTAAAGACTCAATGTATAAAAGGCTTGTAAATCAACCCATGCTTTCATCTGAGTTGAAAAATCTATAAGGAGTTACATGTTATGCCTTGACTCGCCGAGAAGTCTTGAATCCCATAAAAGAGACTTCTAAAAGATTTCACCTCTGTTTCTCCTAATGTCTTATGGCATAAAAATCAATACTTTGTGTCCCTACCATATGATCCTTTATCCAAAGTCTCTCCTCAAAAAGTTGTTGTTTCTCTCATGAGCCCTTTAGAAATAGAGACTTGCCAAGAAGAAATCCAAGACCTTCTAAAGAAAGGTCGATATAACCCTCTAAGAGTGCATGGGCATGTAGAGGATTTTATGTCAATAAACATTTTTTATAGAAGATAGGCAAGATGAGATTGGTTGTAAAATATAAGCCTATTAATAAAGCAATGAATCATATCGGGCATCCTTTACCAAACAAAGAATCTATGTTACAAAGGATAAAAGGAAAAATAGTCTTTAGCAAATTTGATCTCAAGCTAGGATTTTATCAGATAGGGATCATACCAGAAGATTGCCATAAAACTGTATTTGTGGTTCCACATGGACACTATCAGTGGAAAGTGATGCCATATGGATTAAAGAATTCCCCTCGAGAGTTCTGAAAAAGAATGGAAGATCTATTCAGAGAATATTCATGGTCGATCATCTACATTGATGATATACAGGTTTGTTCAAAAATATCCAAGAACACTTGAAACATCTTCAAAAATTCTATGATTTTTTTTTCTATCACGATTTGTTTTTATATGCTTCAAAGATGGAAATAGGGAAGACATAAATACAATTTCTTGGTTTTAATATCAGGTAAGGTCAAATATTGCTACAAGATCATATTCTTAAATTTTTTGATTAGTTTTCAGATGTGATTACAAACAAAACTCAGTTGTAGAGATTCTTGGGTAGTATGAATTATGTTAGACCATTTTACAAAGGGCAAGACAAAGAATTTTTTTTCTTGCAACATATATTAAAAAAATCTCCACTTCCATGGACTACAACCATGACTGAAGCAATCAAAAGAATTAAAGAAAAGGTGAAGAATCTTCATGTTTTGACACTCCCTATAGAACAAGGCCATTACATCATTGAAACATATGCCTCTAATAAAGCATGGGGAGGAGTGATTATTGAGAAGATTGAAGGAAAGGAAGAAATTGATGGGTGTGCCTATGAATCTTTCAAAGGAGATAAACTTAATTACCCCTCCATTCATAAAGAATTACTTGTTGTGAAAAAAGTAATTCAACATTTCAGGCTGTATCTTAAGCCTTTTAGATTCTTAATTAGGATAGTTTTAAAAGTCCTACCATGTATTCTTAAGTCAAATGTACTAACTAATATCCATACTAGAATTCAAAAGTGGGCAGTTTGGTTAGAAAACTTTGATATTGATATTGAACTTATTTGAACCGTCTTGCTGATTTTCTAACTAGAGAAGGAGATCGACCAGTTTTGACAATGATGTCTGCAAGAAGTTCAAATAAAGGAAAATCTCCAATGACACCTCAAGAGTTAGCCAAAGAAGCATTAGAGAAGATTAAAGAAAGAAACTATAGAAGGATCAAGATCTTCTCAGTGATAGGAACTGAAGAAAGGTTACAATTATGCAGCTTGTTGACCAAAGAAGTGGTAGACATGCATATGGATAAAATCCTTATTGAATAAATCAAACAATATCCATTAAGGATTATGATTTTGGAAAAATGGGCTAGAACTACTTTCTTTGTTCTCACTCAAGTAGAAGAAATATTGAGTAGAGGAAGAAATGGTACTTGGATTGAATATAACAACCAAGGATTATCCTATTGTGATATAGGAACATGACTATTAACATGGGATTGTTATGTCCTCATCCAACAATTGGAAAAAGAAAAGGGTAGGATTGTAGTATGTGAAGATGCTAGAAATTTGACTCAACATGCATGGACAGGGTGGACATAAATATTATTATATAAGTTTTGTCCAAAAAAAGATTAGACTCAAAGGAAGTTATATTTCATTATACTTCTCCAGTCTGACATGAAAATAGTTGCTAAAAAGGATGCTTGGTTTAAATTCATCTTAAAGATACATGAACACAACTAGATGAACTCAAACCATCACAATTTGAGATTGTTGTCAAATATGTTAAGAAAGATGGTAAAGGTTTGGGTGTTATCCATCAAGAAGTTGAGTATAATTTTTAGATTAGATCTATGTTTGAAAGTTCTTTCTAAAATAAAGAAGGGCATCCAAATATGAAAGGATCTGATGTTGATAGGTGCTTTGATAGCTACCTATTCCCATTTCTAGATTTTATTGAAGACTCCCAAGATCCATATGGCCAATGATCAAATTTGAAGGGTTGATCCTAATTTTAGTGAGAAAGGTATATACTCATGCATCCCTTCCATGATGAAAAGTTTCAAAAAAATTACATTTCAATTGACAACAATAAATTAAGCTCATACTTCATAAAAAAATGTGAGCTTAAAACCTCACACAACATATGTTGGAAAGAAGATGAATTTATAATAGACATTGAATTAATGCCCACAATTGAGGAAAATAATGATCAAATAGACAGAAAAATAACTCATTGACTCAGTAACCTCATTGCTTTATTACCTTTTTAACATAATTTATATTATATAAAATTTCCTTCACATCGTTGCTACCGGGTCAATAAATTACAAAATAGAAATATAATAAAAATAATTTAAATTAAGGTCACAACATATCTAGACACCAAATTCAAGTTTGAGATCTCGCCTTTTTGGAGACAAAGGACCCCCTCCCCACAAAAATTTGACTACTTAGCTTACAAAAGTGTACACAACCTACCTTATCCCTATTTGAAGTATTAGGTCAATAAATTGAAATAAATTTTTATTTTTTTTAAGAATTAATTTATAAAATAAATCTACAATTAATCATATTTATTTATTACTTATTTCTATAAAAAAATTACAATTCTTATGGATACCTTGAGTGTTAGGATATTTAGACACTTAGGAGTTAGTTAATATCTACTTGGTCTAATGTGTCGTTAGGTAAAAGTGTGTTTGTTTAGTATGCATTAGTATGAATTTGTAGTTAGGAAATCCTACGGTCATGATATGTTCCCAACATAGAGTGATCTAACGGTTCATATTCTCCTCGATCTTAACGGCTACATTGATTCATGGCTTAACACCTGATTGGTCCATGATCTTTATTTAAAGATCATGGACGGTCATTTGACGATTGGCTGTGAGAATCTCTCTTGTAAAATCTCTCCATAATCTTTTTATTTTGCATTAATAAATTGCTCCAAGTGGTCGTGTTGGTTGGGGTTGTGGATGTTTCTACATAGGGGTTTTACCACATCAAAATATAGATGTCTTGATCTTTGATATGGTTGTGTGAGTAGTTATTGAAGGTGTTCTTCCTTTTTTGGAATACCTATGTTTTCGAACATGGTATCAGAGGTTGATTGAAGACTCGCTCCCATTGTAGATCAAGATCATGAAGCTGAGTTTCCTCATCTCTGGTTTCTTCCATTTATGTACATTTATGAGCTGACAGGACTGTTCCATTGCATCTATAGTGTTCGCTTCAGTTATGAACGCTTTTCATTTCACTCAAAAAGGTTTTCGTTTGCCCAAGGTACGATCACTTCAGTTAGATTTCCTTGCTTATTTTTATAAAAGTGGGTCTCTTCATAAAGCAACTTATTTGTAAAAGTGAGATTATTTGGAGGGGTATCACCACATGGACCAACTTCTACTTTCTACGTTGCTCTTTGGTTACCGTTGATCTAGGTGCATATCGGTGGCCACCCACCTTTTCCAACTGGCTCAAAACAATTTTTTGGCAATTTTGGTAATTTACTATTTTTAGCAGTTTTTAACTTCCGGGGCCATTTTGAGGCTCTAAACGACGTTTTTGGGAAAATGGGGAGAAATATAGAAGTTCTTTTGATATTGCCTCCAAAATGAATCTCCTCGACGATACCTTTCCAATGGGATATCATGCACCTAAAACGGAGATTGTATGGAAAAGTTACGACCCCGGGAAGTTGATGTACTAACTTACCCAAACGGGGCCCACATGACTTTTGGTGCTTCATCTCCTAGGGTTAGGTTTTTAGATGTCTAGGGTTTTGGGCATTCTGGTTTATTATAAAAATGCCTTCAGAGCCTCATTGTAATCATCTTCTTGCGGATGCGAGTAGCTGTCACATCTCTTCTCAGAGATAAGCTGCCACCATTCTAGCGAGTCTTTCACTCTGTATTTTTACAATCTCTGTACATTTATTTCATTAATAGAAATCGTGTATTACTGTATCTCTGTGTTTATGGTTGCATCTCTGATACATT
>SNQJ01S0005530.1:29399-71268 GCA_010110895.2 Picea sitchensis | reverse complement strand
CAAGAAGTTGTCATTAAGGAGGGATGGGCTCTAATGACTCCTTCCTTCTCCTATTGTGTCACTATTGTAAATCCTTCAATCCTATCCCAAGTTGTTCTTAAGGGGGGATGCTAGGATATTTAGACACTTAGGAGTTAGTTAAGATCTACTTGGTCTAATGTGTCGTTGGGTAAAAGTGTGTTTCTTTAGTATGAATTAGTATGCATTTGTAGTTAGGAAATCTGATGGTCACGATATGTTCCCAACATAGAGTGATTCGACGGTTCATATTCTCCTCGAGCTTAACAACTACATTGATCCGTGGCTTAACACCTGAATGGTCCATGATCTCTATTTAAAGAGCATGGAGGGTCATTTTTCGATGATCAATTGTGAGAAACTCTCTTGTAAAATCTCTTTGTAATCTTTTTCTTTTGCATTAATAAATTGCTCGAAGTGGTCGCGTTGGTTGGGGCCGTGGATGTTTCCCCATAGGGGTTTTACCACGTCAAAATATCAATGTGTTGATATTCGATCTAGTTGTGTGAGTGGTTACTAAAGGTGTTTGTCCTTTGTTGGAATACTTGTGTTGTCGATCACTGAGGACATGGATTCAATCCTATCATCTCCATTAATTTAAAAAGAATAAGCATCGTAAATTTTGCATGACATGCATGCAAGGGAAGGAATAGTCAAAAGTGGGGCTTTTCAAAGTTTCAAACAAATACAAGTTGTGGTATTTCTTTCTTTAAATAGAAAATCCATTTCTAGATATACTGTAGCTAAGGCGTAAATACCCCAAATCATATATATTCTAACCAGCCATGCAAAGACAAATAAAGATAAATAAAAATGGGTCCTTCATTCAACCCACATTACTGCCCAATTCTCATGACACAGATAATTTAAATTTAAATTATAAATAAAATATCCAACAGATTTGACTAATGTATAATTAAACACAAATAACCCTATCTATGATCATCATATGATTTATATGTATATCCATCTTTTTCCAAGGGTGTGATAATGATAGTGAAATGATTGAATGTTGTATGCATGTAAAAAGGGGTAGACATTCCGAGCGAAGACAAATAGCGAGGCATAGAAATGAAGGTATATTATAGACCTTCAAGCCTTTATTGTTAACTATTTTTAGACCATCATTTTTTTTAAGGTTGACACTTGAAAATGTTCAATTTTCACAAGGCATTACTTCTGGGCATCGTTTTTCTCCTTTCTCACATGGGGATCCTATGGGAAGACAAATAACAATGCAAAGAAATGAAGGTATACTATAGACCATGAATGGATTGCAAATTATCTACTAGCACATATTTAATTTCAGACTTGAAATAATAACTGCAAACCTAGATATTGAAACTTGAAAGTCCTTGCTTTAGAATATTGGCTAGCAAAATCTGTTTTCGTCTGCGATCATGGTTTTCTGGTTTGGCATTCTCTACTATGGAAGCAGTTTGCACGTTCTCTACTCCAGAATCAGTCTGCACATTCTCTACTTCGGAAGCCATCCAAACTACGGGGAGGCTCAGGTTGCACGATTCTTCGTGGGTGAGATAATGCCAATGGTTCACTGGTGTAAAGGTAAATTCTTGTCAAACTTATATGGAATGGGAAAATACCCTCTCTGCCAAACACAAGTCGGCTACCTTCCAAGCAGTTGCTGAGATGGATCATGGATTCATGGAACTGGAAGTATCATGGAATTCCATGCTTTAAGCTACCCTTCAGTGACTTGCTATCAACATTTTTCTTCACTCCCTTCATCAATTATCCAAACCTAGCACACATCAAACTAAATGAACGACATTGCAATAAACGTGTTCTGTAGCTTTTGTTACTTCCAAAATGATGACTCGTGACTCATGAGTATGGAATTACACAAGTATTCAATGAATGTACACTGGAAATCTTGGTTTTGGTCATGCCTTCCAAACTTTATTTGTAAGCTTTATTATATTGTAATAAAGGTGTTTTTTTACGTCCAAATGACGAGGATGGCATTTTACAAGTATTCGATGAATGTATTTGTGCACGAGAATATCTTCGATTTGGCCTTATTGATGTCATGCCTATATATATGCACGAGAATATCTTGGATTTGGCCTTATTAATGTCATATGATGGAACTTTGATTCCTAAACAAGTGTATTGTGATATATTGTGATAATGGTAGAATATAGTGGTCAAGTGAAGGCGAACCATGGGGCAGAGAGGCAGTGACAGCTTAACAATCCATGGACTCACGACACAATTGAAAGTGGACACGAACCCAAATTACCATGGACTCACGACAATGACGACACGATTGCAACACAATTGACACGATTTTGTCACATGAACCCAAATTAACCGAAATTACCATGCCAAGGATTTTAAAAGATTACCCTTCATACAAAATTTTAGATTTTTCTTTGGATTTCCCAAAGTATTGGCAAAATAAAAAATTAGCATTTTTTTATGGGTAAATATTTAATGACACTTCTGGGATGTGTTGGAAGGTTGTTGATGGGCTGTGACAGGCTCAATTTTGATCCAATGATCTCTACATATGATAACAATATCTCTTGGACTGAGGAAGAATTCCACAATCCGGAAAACCACATGAAAGGATAATACCTATTATTGGAAACATCGTGGGCCTATCTTCTTATTTATCTTTCAAGATCATTGTATATATTCCTCTGGATTTTGGGTTAGTTTTGTTAGCCATCTACTTGTTTATATGATTTTCAAATATTCACCTCATGGGCAGCGTGATGCTCCACTGTGTAAATGTTTGTCAATTTGATAGTCTTTCAGTGGTATGTTAGATTCGAGTCCCCACATGTCCTTCGAACCGGTAAGGGATGAGATAACAAGTGTTGCCTCGCATTCCTTGAATCTAGTCCTTTAAAATTTGCCAGTACTAAAAGCATTTGTATCATAGATTTCCGATAGTGGGATACTTTTAACCTATACTTGTAGGTTTGGCTTTACTAGATACAAGAACTTCAAGCTATAAATGAAGGCTCTTGCTCTTATTTTAATCATCGGGTTTTTGAGTCTCGAGAGATAGAGTATGCTCTCTCTCTCTGCACTTGTATGTGATATGAGGTGATCATAAATTGATCTCATTCTAGAAGTCTAAGTGTATATCCAGGAAATGTGTATGCTCTCCCTTTGCATCTAAGGATGATCTTAGGTGACCAAAAACGTTCATGTGATAAAAGTCTGTAAAGTCTAGTTCAATATGAAGTTTGGAGTATGCTAAGTTGGAGTCTAGAATATTTGTAAAAGGAAGGTTGTGATCCTTGACATAGTTGGTAAGGAAGGTTGTGATCCCTCAAACTCTCAATCAATTACGTATGTCATCTTCCAAGTTTTTTCATCAATTGCACCAACAAAAGATCCTCCACTTCCTTTTCCACCTTCAATATATAGAGTTCTTCTTACCCATCCATGGAAGAGTTCTTCTTACCCATCCATGGAGGAAGTTCCATGCATGGATTACAATTGTCATTAAGTAATTAATCATGCTTTTTAACATTTTATTAATTTAACTTTTCTTTTTGTAATTTCTATTATTATTATTTTTTTCTTTATTATAATTTCTTGCTTATTTATTATCTTTTAATTTTAATTTTTGTTTGTTAATTTCCAGTGTGACTCAAGATTAACTCCGTGGCTTGAGAAACCGCGACTGGCATCTAAGTCATTAAAATCACCCTGATCGGACCCGGCCTGAGCCACACGAACCCTTACCATGGTTGATTTTGGTCCCCGCAGTTTCAATCAAGATAATATCAATGGAGTGGGCTTAACACTCCATCACCGACCGGCCCACACCCTGTGGACTATCTTTTTATTTCATTATTATTTTTATTTTAATTATTATTAGATCTATTTTTTTATTTTAAGACTATTTCATTATTATTTATTACTTAAATTCGATGGGGCATTAAAATCTAGCTGAAAGCACGACCATGATTAAGTATTTAATGTACAAGAACAAAATAAACAACATGGGATGACAAGAGGCTTCCAAAATTGTTTCAAACTCCAACCAAAACCACGACTCCAAGGATGGCATAAAGATGTCAAGTTCTACAACTACTAGAATACATGAATAGTTATTTATTTAATAATGATAATATTGCACATTATTGCATCTTAAATTTAAGGAGAACATGTGGTGCTATAAAGAATTAGAAGATGCACAAAAGAGAATTAAGAGATACTATATGAGGTGGTCGTCCTAACCTTAAAAGAACAAGTATCTCTCATTCCTACTAACGCAGTTAATTGAAAATCAACATTGCTAAAATTCAAACAAATTCCTACAAGTCACATAACTAAACTGCATTGTGACAATTCCCAAAAACACGATTTCCATGAGTCTAAAGAATATGTCATCTTTGTGACACTAAGAAGGTCTTAAGATTAAAATCACTTTCTCCCAGAATACCTCAGATACTCAAATTAAATTGCACTCAAATTAAAATTATGATGATCTTGGAACTCTTTTCTTAAAACTACATAGAAAATAAAATTTCAAAAAATTTAAATAATTTGTTACCTTTTTAAAGATTTGATAAATCAATTTTAGTTTCAATAAATATTAATCACCATCCTAAAAAATTCATGTTAAACGAATAACAACATATTTATTTTATTATAATTACACTATGTTATAACATATTAACATCAATAAATAAATATATATATATAAATTAAACATGTTACAATAAAATGTTTTTCAAAAAAAAAAAAAAAAATTAAAATGTTTTTTTTTCAATAAACCTAAAAAAAATCTACATGTTAAACGAAATAGACACATATTTATTTTTATTATAATTACACTATGTTATAACATATTAACATCAATAAATAAATATATATATATACAACAAAAAAAAAAAAAAAAAAAATGTTTTTTTTTTTCAATAAAAAAAATTGAAAAATGTTTTTTTCACAAAAATAAATCAAAAATTGTTAATAAGATATCCATGCCATTAATTTTTATTTTAGTGGCAATGACTTGTTATAACATAGGTACGCACACTCTAAACCTTTTAACATTTAGTGTTTTCAAAAATATAATGGGCTGGGAATTTTATAATTATATTTATTTTAATGTTTTTGCTTAATTTTTTAAACCATTAAAAACTACTGTAACCTTTGAATTTTTAAATTTTGATGATTGAAAATTCATATATATATAAAATGTAAACATTATATTTCTCATAATTCACTTTAACTTAATTAACATAACTTGAAAAACCATACACACTAACTTGGTAAGTGTGGACAACTCAAAATCCAGAAAAATTCAGTGGTTTTACTTATTATTAAACTAGCATAGCCACTAACTTATGGCTGAGAATGCCAGTTGCAATGTAGCTGAAACCCGCGTCCCTAATATAAAACTTATGGGTAACTTTAATCCGCTTGTGGTAATATGAAACGTCTGGCTGCACGGTTTAATCCTACTTAATCACTTAAACATGGCATTTACATATCCTTACAGTGATTTTTTAATGTGATTAGGTAAATGTTAAAAAGTAAACATGTTAACGGATGCCTTGATAAATGCAATAAAGTTATGAATAATAAATTTGATCCATTGATTTTGGAGGACGACTAAAAATATGCCAACATCTTCAATGCGTAATAAATAAATAAATGGAAGCATTATATGATTTCTCATAATTCAACTTAACTTAACTAACCCTAAATTGAAAAACCATACAAAATAGCTTGGCCAACGTGGACAACTCAAAATCTGAAAAATTCAAGGTAGTTGGTATAGTTGGGCTTCAAGAAGGCTGACCCAGAAGTGAAAGACCCAATGGGGTGCAAAGTAAATAGCCACGTGGCATGTTCACACATACTTCTGACTGGACAAAGGGACATATCACCGCACACTTCATTCTCCCGATTCCACAGTCGATGACTTAGATGATAATTAATGATATCTACTATCCATACCTATAACAATCCAGCATTGATCGATAACAATACCAATTCCAACATTTATCTATTCGTCCAACTCTGCTCTTTTCTATTGGAAGACATTTTGAAGAGCAGCATCAGCAGAAGAAATTTTGAAGACATGAAGCGTAGTAGGAGTGGGATTTCTGAGGATTCTCAGTTTACAGCAGATGAAAATGAAGTTGCAGGCATTATAACCTGCTTCCGCCATTACTGGAGACTGTTTCTTCGATGGGGGGCAAAGCGCAAGCGATCCGATTTTCAGAGAGACGAGAACAACGCCACCCACAACTCCAATCTGAGCCCACTGGATATCTCTGCCAGCGAAAACCATTATGAGCTTGAACATGGCGGCATCGCTACGGCTCCTCCCCCACGGCCAGCCCGCCGCCTGCAACTCACCTATCATTCCAACTCAAAGGTAAGTGGTCTCTAATCTGTGAGTTCTCATGTTGGGTCCCTGTTGTTTGGCATTGAAGATTGTGGTTCTTGCTTTGAATGGTTGGGTTCCTTAGATTTTCCTTAGATTTTGAAAATTCTGAGATGGGTTTCATTTTTTTTCAACGAAATGCAGAATGTGAGAGCGAGGAATCGGCCCAGGAAGAGAGTGCCCAAGAAAAAGGTTTCCACTCCCCTCAACCTGCTCTGCTACCCTTATTGATAATGTGGATTTGCATATATTGTATGTGTTTGTAATTGCCACTGTGTATATGTATTATATACGTCTGCCCAGTGGCTCTGTATACATGTACATAAGGGTATTGTATGTGTTTGTATCACAATCTTGAGTACAGTATCCTTTATTTTTAGGGTATGCACAGGCAAATTATTGGGCTTTTGCTGTTCACTCTGCCCACTGCTTAGTAGGAAGGTGATCCAGTCAAGGTATGCATAGGCAAATTATTAGGCTTTTGCTGTTCACTCTGCCCACTTTTTAGTAGGAAGGTGATCCAGTCACAAAGACTGAAATCATAAGCATGTGTATTGTGTGTTTGCCGCAGACATTGTGTTGTGTTTATATATCTGTATGTATCTGTCACTGCCCACTTCTTAGTAGGAAGGTGATACAGTCACAAAGACTGAAATCATAAGCATATGTGTATTGTGTGTCTGCCACGGACATTGTGTTGTGTTTATATATCTGTATGTATCTGTCACTACCCTTGTGTTGTGTTTATGTATCTTTTGTATCTATGTATATAAATTTGTGTATATATACATTTCTATTTATGATTGTGTATACATGTAGGTATGTGTATTGTATGTAACATGTGACAAATTTGTGTATATACATTATATATGGCAGCATATACATATAAATATGTGTATTGTACATGTGTCTGCTATTGTCAAATTTGTGTATATACATTATATATGGCAGCATATACATATAGATATGTGTATTGTATATGTGTCTGCTATTGTCCTTGTGTGTATGTATCTCTAGGTGAATGAAAGCTTGTTTGGTGTCCTTGTGTGTATGTATCTCTAGGTGAATGAGAGCTTGTTTGGTATATTTGCATGGGCTTATAGATAAACAAATATGCATACACATTCTCTACGATCATTGTTTATGTGAATATTGTATATGTGTATGAACATTGCTTCAGAAGTGGGTATGGTCATTGTTTAGGTGAATATTGTATATGTGTATGAACATTGCTTCAGAAGTGGGTATGGTCATTGTTTAGGTGAATATTGTATATGTGTATGAACATTGCTTCAGAAGTGGGTATGCATGTATCTCTCTAAATGTGTGTGCTTTTATATATGGATATGTATAGGTGTGTATGTGCGTGTACTTGTCCATGTGTGTGCTTGCAAATCAATCTAGGTGTATATGTTCACAAAGATTTACATATGCATGAATGGGTATAGATGATGTTTATGTCTTGATGGTAAGGAGAGACATCTAGGTGTATATGTTCACAAAGATTTACATATGCATGAATGGGTATAGATGATGTTTATGTCTTGATGGTAAGGAGAGACTTTTTCTGGGAGACTGAAAATTCAATCTTTTATCCAATGCAGACACATAGGGAGCTGACGGAGACGGTGGTTGAATTGTCCTTGGAAAAGGCGAGATTGATAAAGGTGGGCTTTTTTATTCACTTATTTTATGTTATCTATAATGAACCAATGAATGAACCATTTCTGGATTCAGTGAAATTGGAATGTCTCCATATGTCGTTTATCTGGTTTTGCTCAAAGGGGAAGTTGCTCACAACTTGTGTTTGGACCAGGAGGTAGAGCAGATGAGGAAAACAAATCAAGACTTGAAAGATTGCAATGTTTATATGAGATCACAGGTGCATAATCCCATTTGGATTTCTGTCCATCTGATTCTCCCCGCTTTTTATTTACCAAGAGGAGGAGACATGGCTATTCATTTTTACTGAAAGATTGTTCTGGATGGGTTTTGCAGTTGGCTTTTTGCCTTGAGCAAAGGCAAGAGCAAAACATGCCTTCTACACCTTGGTTATCATCACCTGGTTCAGATACCAGACAGAAAACAGAGACAGCTGCCTCATGTGATGATTTTCAAAGATGCAATGAGCATGAGCATTTTGACAAATGTTCTGGTAGTTCAGCTTTAGGCTCGGCATATAACAAGCTCCAGAGGCTTGAAAGCCCAATGTATCCTCGTTCCCCTGAGTCCTCATTTGGGTCTGAGAAAGATGGTGCAATTCCTACAAAGGATACTGTATGTTCAAGTTTTCTTGATCTGAATGCTCCGGGCGAAGCTTTGTTGGCTGCTAATTCAGGGTTTCTTGATCTGAACACTCCGCACGAATCTTTGTTTGCAACTGACATTTCACATGATCTTCATGACCAAATGTCAATGTCAAAGAACAAATCTTCTGCTGCTGCAGAGGCAAGGAGGCACAGGATAGAGCTCGAAAGAGGCAAATATCCACAATTAAGGTGGGCTGTATTTCTTTGAGTGTTTCCTTCTATAAATATCGTAACCATGCTTGGTTACATGCTCTAGCTATTGGCTTAGGCAATGAGGATTTTCATTTAATTTTCGGTGCCTAACAAGGCATTCCAAAGTGCGTCAATCTTTGGATCCGTGTAAGCTCAATTTTGTATTATTTCTATACTCATTAATCTAAGTGTCATTGAAGGATTCACGTCAGTTTTTACTTCTGTCATGACAGTCCAAGGTTCGTTTTACCATAAATGCAAAACATGCGGCTGATTTGCCCAAATCTATTTGTTTAAATGCCAAAGATAATGCAATGTTACAGGCTTTGTATCTATATCTAATAAGGAAACTGGGTTGATTATGAAAAATATTTACATGAAATAACCAGAGAATCGCCCTAATCTTTTGGTTTAAGTGCCAAAGACAACTCAATGTTAAGGGCTTTGTATCTATATCTCTAATCAGGAATCTCAGTTGATAATGAAACAATAAATATGAAATAACTAGCATGCATAGAGAAGATTGGTGCTTTGCATCATAAGGAATCCAGTACAAATTCTAGGTTGTTGTTATATGCATAGACGGGTAAGACCCACCAGCTGTCTTGGACTATCTAATTACCGGCTCTGTATATAGCTGGGGCTATCCAATTGTCACAGTAGTTTGACTTGCCTGAAACTTGACAGAAGTTTGGAAACCCAGTTGTAGTGTATGGAATATATTATTCAAATTCTTTCAAAAGAGCAAGAGGCTTTTTGTCAAGTTTTTTGAGTATTTCTTTAAAAAAGCAGTAGATTTTTTGCGCAAACTTTTGAATTTGACCTTATTCAAGGTAATTTGCTCTTTGTTAAGGACTCTACAGAGGAGTATTTATTCAGGCAAATATTGCACCTAATGTTCACTCTACCAACTACGAGATATTATAAGACAACACATATCCCATCGGGAGAACTCGGTCAAGTACAGATGCTTGTAGGATTTTGAACTTTCTTCATCATCATGATACACATATTAACTTAAACTATCGTTAATTTACAAACTATTCTTCAATTATTGATCTAAGTTTTTGGTTTTTTTTTAATGAAATTTTACCGGACAAAACTAATCATAATTCAATTATCAATTTATAGTTAGGAGACTTATTATTATTGGTTGTTATCAATTAATTATTATTCGAGGAAAATCATGTTACTGGAAATGATTAATCCACAGGTTATCTGTAAAGGGGCAGACTATTAGAAATGATCCACAGGTAATTTATAAAGGGGCAGACTTTCAGTCTCACCAGATGCTTTTGGCTATTGGGCCATTAACCTGTTTCATTAAACCGAGGAAAATGATATTTTAGCCAATCAAAAACAATTTTAGGTTTTATTACAGAACAAAAAAATGGTTTCAACCTACATAATATCTGCAAGAAAACCAATATCCCATACTCCCATTGTTAAAATTACAAAAATGGAATCATATGCTTTCAAGTACGATCTAGCTTTAATCCCATACATGAAACCATATACTCTCCTCATTTACAATAAAACCTCTTACCTAAAATATAGCTATTGCTTAAATTATTAATATTATATTTATAAATTATATTTATAAATTATATTTTAAATTCAATTTTATTAAAAAAAATCTTATCATAAACACTTTGTTATTCTTCTTAATCAGTCTGTTATTCTTCTTTTGATTTTTAATGCCATTTAAAAAACTACTAATCATTTGTTAATTAAAATATGAATATTATATATTTATTAAAGTTTTATATAATATTTATTATTATTTTTTTGTAAAATTTTCTCTCGTACACAGTGATAATTCAAAAAATGAAAAATCTACACTGTTATATCCCAAATGTGCTATGGGTTAAAAATGTTATGGACTTTTTGTTAAAGTAAATGTGAAGAACTATATGGACTTTGGCATCTCCTTAAGTTGTAAAAGTTGTTTTTGCCTCTTCTTGCTGTTATGTATAGTAGTTAGTTGGGTTGATTTAAAAAGTGTAAGTAATTCAAGCTTGGGTAGTATCAACGATGATCTAGATGGAGAGGAATAGAGGTTTGTTGTTGTTTAGTTTGGTAGATTTAGAAAGTGTAAGTGATTCAAATTTGGGTAGTCTCGATGATGATCTAGATGAAGAGGAATAGAGGATTCAAAGGGAGGGAGATTGGGTTCAAACCACCCTTGAACCTAGAGTAAGTCTATAAACTGTTTTTGGTTCACTAATTACAATTGAACTTGTTAAAATCATGAAATTCTCATAAGATACTAACCCTTTAGTAGGAGAATTGGAGAAGTAATTGTTGATGTTTTGGTAGCTGCGGGAGGTATTAACCTCCAAGTGTAACATTTGTACTTAGAATAGAATATCCAGAAGTAAGAGAACCCTTAAATAGTTGTGTGAAAACCCTAGAAGAGAAGTCGGCCCAAGGATAATATTATTAAAGTATTCAAAGGCTCTAGAAAGAGAAGTTGGCCCCAGTTACTTGGACAGGCTAATATAAATAGGGAGGCGCCTAGCTCATTTGGACACACTCGTACACACTTAGAAACGGTGCACAAGTCTCAGGAGGTGCAACAACAACAACTAGGGCACAAGTCTAAGGAGTAGCAGTGGCAGCTAGGGCGCAAAGTCTTTCGTGTATCTTCTTCTTGTGCGCTTCTCTTGGTAAAGGTACACTTTATTAGTATTGTGCTGCTACTGCAACAATTGTGTTGTTGGTTAGGGTTTATCTATTGATTATAGTGTGGACTTGCTAGAATCATTCTATCTAAAGGTTATTGTGCTCGAGGGTGGCATAGTGAATGCCTATGGTTGGGTGACAATGATGTGACATTGTCTATGGTTAAACGAGCATATCAAATTTTAGCATGGTTTAAGAGCTAGTTTCCTTCGTAACGGTCTAATCGCTGGAAGGAAGATCCTCAAAGAACAACTTGAAGCTATTGGAGACACAATTGAAGAAGTTGAGCTAGTAATGACTACATTGAATGGCCTCCCAAAATCTTGGGAATCATTTATTCAAGGAATCTGTTCTAGAAGAAAGCTAACGAAGTTCWGTGGGCTATGGGAAGATTGCACTYAGGAAGAAGCTAGACTGGCAGTGAGAGAAGAGAAGTTGGGCCATGATGATCAAGCTCTAGTAGTACATGCAAGTTAAAAGAAAAGAGCAAAAAAGAGGATCATCCCTCCAAGAAGTTTCAAAAGTCACATAAGTCTCAAAAAGATTACTCAAAATTTAAATGCTTTTGTTGCCAAAAGATGGGACACATTGCAAGAAATTGTCCTCTCAAGAAAGAGCAGGCCATAAAAGGACAAAATAAGAGACATCGTGCTCATGCCATAGAAGATGATGAACCTGTTCAGAAAAGAAAAAAAAATTATGATTCAAGTGAAGAACATGTATTGATATCAACTCTTATAGTAATAGTCACTCATGGAAGTGACACATGGCTTGTTGATAGTGGTGCTTCTAAGCACGTGACCGGTTACAAGGATTCTCTCTCAGATATGGTTCAGAAAGATTCACCTCATAAGGTGAAGCTCGGTGATGAATATCAATATCCCATTAAAGGAGTAGGAGAAACCTCCTACAAGTTAGATTTCAGAAAACCCTTGAAGATAAAGGATGTCTTTTGTATGTACCTGGTTTGAAGAAAAATCTTCTCTCCATCTTAGCATTGGAAGATAAAGGATTCAAGGTCGCTTTTATTGATGGAGAAGTTCTCATGTCGCCAAGAGGGAAGACCCTTGATGATGCTACTGTGATTGGTGTCCAAGAAGGAGGTCTATACAAGTTAAAGGGACACTCAGATTCATCATTAGTACACAACACATTAAATCCAAGTGAGCTATGACATAGAAGGTTCGCTCACTTACATTACAAAGCATTATCAATTGTAAGCAAGATGGTAACAAGTTTTCCAGAGATTCAGGTAGATCATGAAGGAACATGCAAAGGATGTGCATAAGGAAAGAACATGAAGAATATGTTTCTAAGCAGTGACAACAAAGCCAAAGGAGTTTTGGACATCGTGCATTCAGACATGTGTGGACCGATGTCAACCACTTCACTTATCGGGTATGTATATTATGTTTCATTTATTAATGATTTCTCACATAAGACTTGGATTTATTTCTTAAAATCAAAAGGTGAAGTATTTAGCAAATTCAAAGAATTCAAAGCCCTTGTAGAAAATCTTTCTGAAAGAAAGATAAAAATTTTGAGGTCAGATAATGGAGGAGAGTTCACCTCAGATGACCTCAAAATATTCTGTAGAGAAGTTGGGATTAGGAGGGAGCTCTCTACTCCCTACAATCCTCAGCAGAATGGTGTAGCAGAAATAAAGAACTGTACGATAATGGGGGCATTAAAGGCCATGATTCATGATCAAGACTTGGCTATGCACTTATGGGCAGAAGCAACCATGACTGTTGTTTATGTGCAGAACAAAATCCCTCATCGTGCACTTGGGAACAAGACACCAGAAGAAATGTTTACAAGTGAAAAGCCAGAGGTCAGCCACCTGTGGATATTTGGTTGTCCAGTGTATGTGCATGTTCCCAAGGATAAGAGATCAAACTTGGATCCTTCAGGAAAGAAGGGTGTATTTGTTGGATATAGTGAAACATCGAAGGCATATAGAGTCTACATCCCTGGTTATAGACAAATCGAGATTAGCAGAGATGTTACCTTAAATGAGGATGCAACGTTTCGTAGATTAAGGCAACATCATACAGATGGGATCCATGATGAGGAGCCTAAAGCTCCTAGAGTTGCAGACTCAGAAGTTGGCAATGATGTTGTGTCAGAGGATCATGGTCCAGAGGACCATGACATGGCAGAACCACAAAGACCTGCATAAATGATTACAAAGAAAAGAAGACCAACTTGGGCTCGTGAGATTATTCAAGATGTCGAAAAGTATGGTGCTCCAGATGGATCTTTCAGAGTAAGCAATAAACCTCGACCATATTCCAGTTACATGGCATTGCTATGTGATATCATTGATGTTGAGCCTACCTGTTATGAAGAAGTTGAAGAGAAGAAAGTATGGAAGGATGCCATGATTGAGGAATATCAGTCCATCATTAAGAATGATGTAAGGGATGTGGTTCTGAAACAAAAGGAGAAATCAGTTGTGAGTTCCAAATGGATTTACAAAACAAAACACTTAGCAAATGGAAGTATCGAGAAATACAAGGCAAGGTTCGTGGCTCGTGGATTCTCCCAAAAAGAAGGAATAGATTATGAGGAGACATGTGCCCCTATGACAAGGTACACTTTGATTAGAGCTATACTTGTGATAGTTGAAGTGATGAAATGGAAGGTACACTAGATGGATGTGAAGACAACCTTCCTGAATGGTGTAGTGGAAGAGGAAGTGTATGTGGAGCAGCCACAAGGTTTTGAGACACATGACAGACAATCACATGTGTTCAGGTTAAAGAAAGCCTTGTATGGGTTGAAACAAGCACCCAGGGCATGGTACAGTAGAGTTTGAAGTTTTTTGATGAGCTTGGTCTTTACCAAGAGTAGAGAAGATCCTAACCTTTACTACAAGGTTGATGATAGTGGACTAGTGATATTACTGTTATATGTGGATGACCTATTTCTAATAGGGGACGAGAATCTCATCACAGAGTGCAAGATAAAGTTTGGATCTGAGTTCGAGATGAAAGACCTGGGTATGATGCATTACTTTTTGGGTCTAGAGATGTGGCAGAAATCAGAGGAGATTTTCCTGTGCCAAGGAAAATATGCAGTAGAAATCCTGAATAGATTTGATATGATAGATTATAAACCCATGCCCACACCAATGGTGATGAACCTGAAGTTATTGAGTGATACTTCTTTAGAGATAGTGGATGTCACCATGCATAGGAAAATGATTGGTTTGTTGATGTATTTGACAAACGCTAGACCATATATATGCGTTGCGGTGAACAATTTGAGTCAATATATGGTTGAACCAAGACATGTTCACTTGGTTGCGGCAAAACATGTGTTGAGATACCTAAAAGGTACAATTGACTATGGACTCAGATATGTTTTGGATTGCGAGATAAATCTGCAAGGCTATACTGATTCAGATTGTGTTGATAGTGTCGAAGATCAGAAGAGTACATATGGATGTTGCTTCAACTTGGGATCAATTATGATCTCATGGTTCAACATGAAGCATACTAGTGTGGCGCTCAGTATGAATGAGGCAAAGTATATAGAAACGTGTTCAGCTAGCAGCGAAGCAGTGTGGCTTCATAAGATGCTTGCATGATTATTTAATCTCGAGTTATAGGTGATTTGTATCTGGTGTGACAACCAGAGTTATGTGAAGTTTTCAGAGAACCCGATGTTTCATGACAAGTCCAAGCATATCGAGATCAAGTACCATTATATCAGAGATATGGTGCAGAAGGGATAAATGAAGCTCTAGTATCTCGCTACATATGAGAAGATAACAGATGTGTTGACCAAACCTCTATCAAGAGTGAAGTTTGTGCACTTCAGGGACAAGCTTGGCATGGTCAAGAAGGACGTCCCTCGTAAGAGGGAGTGATGAGTCACATATGCGATTCTTGGGGTAGTAACTTGTAGAGTGTGGCAGCAGCAGGTGGTCATTTATAGGCATGTTACTGACTATGGCACCAATTAGCATGACCCTGCACAAGGTTGGTAGATGCGGATCCTTCGGGGAGGGAGAGTTTCCAAGATTTTCAAGATGGAGGGACAACTTGTGCGGTTGGAGGTGTTTCCTAGCCTTGGGATAGATGGGTAGTGTGTGCGCACTACATCACCTAACCCTCGTGGTTAGATTCCCAATCACTGTGGGATGGATGCCTAGTGTGCCAACCATAAGGTTTAGTTCTACATGAGTAGTCGTTGATCCAAACTCCATGTTAGTGAGCTGGATGACCTTATGTACATGAGTGGTCGTGGTGTTAGTGACTGGATGATCCTATGTGAGAACTAGATGCCAGATTATGTGTGAGCCGACAAGTTGCAGTTGCCCAAACTCTGTTTGGATTGAGTAGTAGCGTAGTTCCATGTAAACTACCTCAAGTGCATATTCCAAATTTTGTGTGAGCTGGATGGTTGCCTAGTTCTATGTGAGCTAGATGAAAGCCTATAGACGGGCATATGTGAACGCTCGTCAACTGGAAGGAAGAGTCTAGTCCGAGGTTGTCGAAGTTAACCTAAGCCGTTTGAAGTAACTCATCTTGACGAGTTTTACGACTTCGTTAGCCGATAAAGGGATCTAACCTAAACTACAAAAATAAAATAAATAACTATTCATTAACAAAGATCTACTATATACGTTCACCATTCACACTTTTTTATACAAAATATACAAATAAACAGGTGCAAGATTTACGAGAAACCTTGTAAACTAAGGTTGTACATGAGAACCAAATCTCATGCAAAATTAAAATAGATCTATAACATACTACTGATCTAATTTTAACCTTGAAACTAAAAGAGAAAATAAATGAATGTAAATGATAATGTTTAACTTAAATAAACAAAGTATTTAAGCTTAAATATTAATTTACACTCACAAAAAAAATTTAAAAAATTAAAACAACAAAAAAGAAATCACTAACCTATAGCTGACCAATATTTAAAGAGAACTTTTGATTGTGCCTTCCTATATAAAGTTGCTCCAATAACCTGTCTGTTAAGAGAAATCTATGGCAGAAGGTTGTGAAATACCAAGATTATGAAAGTACCCGAAGAAAATCACTTCAACTAACAATTAAAATCTCATTTATGATGCAGAAAGAACAATTTTTAAATCTGATCCTTTGTGAAGATATGAAATACCATTGACAATAAGATACAATTTTCAATTGAACAATTAAGTCATTGCAAATTCAAAGTACATGAATAAACTCGATATAATTTAAGACTTGCATCAAAATGATTCAATCACAAGGATCTTAACAATTTAGGACAATGGACTATTAGAAGTTGAACATAATTAATAAATAGATGATAACAATTAACAATGCATTGACAAAATAGACGAAAGTTGAGTTTTAATCAATCCACAATTAATCACTAGAAGAATATAAACCATAATGACATATATTATAATGAAAACAAAAACATTAGACTCATAGGGCAAAAGCCTTAAGTAATGTATAATTCCATATCCTTCAAAATAATCACTGGTCCATTGTCCCAAAATTTTCACCATGTCTTGATTTAAAAAAAAGAGAGTATTTAAACAAAATAGTGATCAACTCTCATATCCACAAGATAGAGGTAAATAATTTAAAAATAAAGAGTTTGGGATATCACATCCTAATCTGAGTTTATAATAACAATGTTTGTAAGAACTTATACAAACTTTGTTATGGCAACCAAAAATATATCAACCACTGTTTTAAAATAGATTCTATTACTAATAAAAAATAACAAAACACCCCATGATCTCCACTAGCCAGGCAACGCATATGGCATCATACATTTTATTTAGAGACCTGAAAGAAAAAAAAATTAACTAGAAATCATATCAACTAAATTAAGACTGACTACAAAATCTATGATTTTGTAGCTAGTCTAACAACAATCATAATAAGAAAACTAGTGCTAAACAAAACAAATTCAACATAAATAAGACATAAATCTAGTTACCCAAATTAAGCATTAAAAAATGAAGATGTGTGCATTTCTGACCTAATAGTAATATTGACATTCGTTGATTTTTTAATGATAATATCTCCAGAGTTTCTGGGCTTTTTACTTGCCAAAGACATGCTTTGATGTATTTCAATCTTCAATTTTCAGTTATCCCTTTCAATTTCCCTATTTTGTCTCATTGCCTGGTTGATGTGAATTTGTAAATATGGGACCTTCGCATAATACCTTTGAGCCCATGCTAGGCAATCACGACAACACTCAGGTTCCAGATTTGGGATCGACTATTGTTGGTCTGAATCCGAGGGTTTTTCTTTCACAAGTTTCGCTTTTAAATCAGCCTAAATGCCTGAGAAACCTTCACAATTTTGAAGGAAAGGAGGTAGAGTTGAAACAAAATCGTATTGAATATCATTTTCTTATTCACAATCTTTACTTGTGTTTTCGAAAGAATCTCGATCTTCTATTGTTATCATTTGAATTGGGATCTCCTTTTGTCTATATTTATTTCTAATCATTCTGGATAAAATGTGACCGACCCTTTTATTCTTAAAATCGATTTCACAGACATCATGTAATTGTCTGGCTCATTTACCCTGTTCCTTGGGTTTCTCATCAATATTTGGACACATGGGTTGTGTTTGCTGATGAACATAACCCAATGGCTGGTTCTTCAACCGACTAAGGACTGTTTCTAAAGACCTTTTGGGAACAAACCCTTTTCTTTTTCGTGTCATTCATGCTACAAGTATTACATCTCTTTGACCATCGAGCGACATAATGGGATCATCATGAAGTTGGAGCTCAATATGAACCTCCCGAGGATAAAATGATTCTTCAACGACTTGAGTTAAATCGATGATAGGGTTATTATGCCGGCATAAGAATTGATTTCTTACCAGAAATCTTTCCCTGTTGTCCCATGTGCTAGTAAGATGAAATTCAACTAAGGTACGAATGAGACCATGATGAAATAGACTGGTTTCAGGGTTTTGAATTGGCCCCTAGTAAAATTTAGACATTTTTTGCAAACTCCTATGTAAATAGAAGGGTAKATTTAAATGAAACCCCTGAAAAGTCATGAACAATTGTATGTGAAAATAGAAAACAAGGTTGTAGCGTCCCTCACAAGTAACAAACTGTTTAATTATCAATAGGCGATTGTGCCATATGTTATGAAAGAATTCTAATGGCATACCCTTAATATGGTATCGTGAACGTTTTGATGCCAATAGACTCTGCCACAGGATATTTTTCACCTTCATGTTTTTGAACCACTTATCCCCTAACTGAGGAAGATTCATGGTCTGAGCAATAAATTCCTCATCAACCTGCAACTGAACATCCCCAACCTTAACCTTGGTACCATAGAAATTTTTGGCAAATGCTCTGGTCACTTCGATGTTAAATCCCTTAAACGATTGTATAGACCCTAACCAACGAACCTTGGAGAGCCTATCTGTCGCGTCACCATAAGTTAGCAACRTTTGTAACCCGTTTGGCTCTATTCTCACTACATGGGCCATAATATTTTGGGAAGGGTTAGCAACTAAGGCAKACCGAAAAACAGACAGGCATATTTTTTGAAGGTAAGAACGTTGTAGACATAGCAAGCTAAACCCATAAGTAACGAAGGAAGTCAGAATGACATACTTGATGAAAAACGAAAACCAAAGGAGTTGAGGGCGCCCTAAAACCATCCAACACTTGAAATCTTGATTACCTCCTATAAAACATAGGATAGAAGGTCTCGAAACAGAGAGACTCATGTAATCCTCAGGGCCTGCCACGAACCCTTGACCTGAATTGGAGGAAATTAACATGGTAAAAGTAATGATTTCACAAACAATCAAAAGGTCTAGCTGAGGTATATGAATATCATTGAAGAGCATGGCGAGATATGAGATTGGAAAGATCAAAAGATATGTCGAGATTTTTAGAGAGGGATAGGTTTTATAAAACGATGTTTCATTAGTTTATCTTAGTTTTCAACAAAGTTTAGTCTAAGCCCAACCCTCATTATATGTTAAGAAGTTTATTTAAATCAATCTCACACATTTAATTTTAAATTGAAGTTTAGATCTAGGGAATAGGTTCTTGAGCCTTCAAACAAAACATAATCCTGAGGCCTTCTTTTTGTACATTAGATTAGGTAGGACAAAACAATAATATTTGATCCAAGAAAGGGGATACTATCAACAGAGTTTGACCAACGATTTGCATGAAAAGAGACTTTAATTTCATGCTTTGCAATCATGAAATTAAAGAGGGAATACAATCATTATGTCACACAAAAACATACTGTCATTCAAGTGATAGGGAAGAGTTTAAGAAAAATTGACTAGCATTAAAACAACAAACTTTTACAAAATATCTACCAGTCTGGCGAATACACATATTGGGCAGTGAGTAAAAGACGATTATGTATTTTAAATGACAATGCAGAACATGGTGCTAGTTGGGAAGCCAACAAACAACGATTCAATGGGTGAAGCAATTATCTCTAATATGATAAGTCTTCATCTCAGGAAGAAGAAGAATAAGACTTGGAGAAATATTTAAGCTTCTTTGAATAAGTTCATTTTCAGACCCGTACAATATTAGGATAAACTCAGTGGTTATAAAATATTACCATAATTCATAAACCGGAAAAAAAAAGTTTTGTAGGGGATTGTAACATGAAAGAACGTTTTAATCAAAGAGTCACAATGTTTTTGAAAATTACTTCAATACCGTTGGCAGAGCCACTGTTGTCAGCAAGTGTCCATAGCCTCGATAGGGATGCCATTTAAGCCACTCAAATGTTTTAATCCCATCCAATAGTTGTGTTCACAAGATGTATGCTTCCATGGAAAGTTGATTTATAAGCATGTACCTACTACCTCTCAACCCGACATTGCTTCGCTGTGAGCAGGCCTGTTAAGTACCACATCGAAGTTGTCTTAGTGTTATGTGTGCATTTACCCGCTGCCAACAAGCCTGTTCAATACCTCGGTGGGTTTATACACATTTTCCACACATAAGTTATTTTCAACCCTCTTATGCCACCCTTAAATAATACAATTAGAGATTTGCTAATAACAAAGAGAGCGGGATGATACTTGAGGTTAATTGAAAGACATGTGTATTGTTGATCATGATGTTTATTTTCTTTCAGAACTGGAAGGTTTCATCATGGTTTAGAGATGTTAGATTTCGGTTAAGAAATCATCTAGAGGATGGGGAAAGACTTAAAAGTGATTACTTAAGAATATGGACGGCATAAAAAGTCTAAAGATCATCGTAATCCTCAAAGGTTAAACATGTCTCCAGGTGTAATTCTCTGACAAAGATGATTTGAGGATAGAATGAAAGTAAGAATCAACTTGTGAATCAACTATCTGAGTTGTATCTTAATATCAGGACCTCTTTGATCTATTTCAGATTACTTAAAAAACACAAATCTTGAAAAGAATGCTTTCTTCCGACGATTACTCTTGGATCAACAATATGATGGTTTATAAAGATAGACAATTTTTTTTTCAATCAAAGCAATCAAAGAAAACAAAAACACACAACACACCATACATTTACAAAATATCTGATCTCAATTTGGTCAAGAAAAGTATTTTTTGAGGACCTAGCCATTCACCGAAAAAGCGTCTAGTTGTCCTTCTAAGATTTTTAGACGAAAAGTGCTAGGGCCGCGTTTTTCAGCGATTGTAAAAGGTCCTAACCATAAATTCTGAAAATTTGAATGTTCCCGTTTTTCTCATGTGCTTTATCCCACCTAAGAACTAGATCTCCTACATCGAAATTTCTATCAAAGGAATAGCTTTCGTTGAACCATCATTTAACCGTTTGCTAGTGTTGATCCATTTTATGTTTTTCTTGTGTCCTAGTTTCTTATAATTTGAGCAAAGCATTTATTTGACTTTCTAAGGCCGGACACTCTTCTTCCTGGACCTTTTTAGCTAGCTGTAATGATGGTAGAAATACAATGGGAGGCAGAATAACTTCTCTTCCGTATATGATAAAAAATGGGGAATTTCCAATGGCTGTTTTGGGTGTAACCCTATCAACCCACAATGCGTAGAACAAAGTGGTATGCCAATTTTTATGATTTTTTGATACTGTTCTTTTAAGGATTTTAATTAAGTTCTTATTGGTCGATTCAACCAGTCCATTACCTTGAGGGTAATAGCTAGCAGAATACTTCAATTTAATTCCTTTTTCCATAGAAAAAACATCCAAATCCATCGAGGAAAAATAAGATGCATTGTCAAACGCCAAAGATTATGGGATTCCAAAGTGTGAAATGATATGAGTTTCGAGGAACAAAATCACCTGATTAGTGTTGAATACTCTTAGAGGTATGGATTCAGACCACCTAGTGAAGTAATCCGTTGTTGTAAGGATATATTTATGTTGGAGGGAAGATACATGATTGATTGGCCTGATAATGTCAAGGGCCCATTGCTGAAATGGTTGATCGACAGTCACTGGCTATAAAGGGAAAGCATGTTTCTTAACTTTTCCAACAGGCTTTTGGCATGTAGCACATTTGCGAGCCATATCATGAGAATTTATAAACAATGTAGACCAATAATAAGCATCTCTAAGGACTTTATGAGCAGTTGCTTCACCATCTAAATGACCTCCTGCATTGCCAAAATGTAACTCATTTAGAACTTTTTCATATTCATCGTTTTCTAAGAAACGTAATAATACTCCATCAATTTTTTTTTCTAAAAAGGACATCATTAATCATTTTAAAGGGAGAAGATATAACTCTTAATACCCTTCCCTTTTTCATGCCAAGACGTTCTGGAGTGGTCCCATGTATTAAATAAAACTTAATATTAGAATACCAAGAATCTGGCGTGGTTTGTGCACAAAAGATTTGGTTTTCATGGGACAATTTTTCATTTAATAAAACAGAGTCATCATTAGGTGGATTGACTGAATCAACCACTAATTTGAAAAGACATTGACCTCTAACAATCTGTGATGGTTTAATCTCGAGATCGTATTATTGAAGAGAGGTCATCCAGTGAGCCCTCTTCTCCCCAAACTCTTTCTGGACCAGTAGATTTCTTACGACAGGATATGGAATGATGACTTTAGTTCTAGATTTTAGTAGATAGGGTCTAAAGTGTTTTACTGCTTTAAACACAACAAACGTTTGTTGATCCACTGTTGGATATTTTAATTATTCTCCTTTAAAGACAAAACTCATGAACGAAATGGGAATTTCATTGTTATCATCATTTTTTTGGGTAAGTACTGTAGCGTATGATCTATCTTATGCGAAAGTGTAGAGGGTAAAGTCTTTGGAAAAATCGATACTCATTAAGGATGGAGCTTCTGTTATAGCTTGTCTGATGGCGTTAAATTCCTGGTTTTCCCGTGATCCCCATTTAAAAATAACGTCTTTTTTAATCATATTTTGTAGGGGTCTAACCATTTCGGAAAAACTAGGGACAAAACGTCTAACAAAGTTTATTTTATCAAGAAAAGACTACATAGATTTTTTGGATGATGGAGGAGGAAGATTGGCTATGGATTATGTTCATTCAGGGTCTATCATCATTCCATTTTTAGACACTATAAAACCAAGTAACTTTCCTCGATCAACAAAAAAATTGATTTCTTGGGATTTAAGGAAATGCCATACTTACTACAACGTTCCAATACACTCCTTAGATGAGATAAGTGATCTTTTTTGTTCTTTGAAAAGACGGTTGCATCATCCAAATAAGCAACCACTCACTTATTTATAAGCCCATGAAAAGAAATATCCATGGCCCTTTGGAAAGTGGCTCCAACGTTAATTAATCCGAAAGGCATTTTATGATAAGCATAAGTGCCCCAAGGGGTCAAGAATGTAGTTTTAAGCTCATCTGATGGAGACATCAAGACCTGGTTGTATCCTGAAAAGCCATCCAATAAGGATAGTCTCTTGGCACCAGATACATGTTGTAGGATCTGTTCCATGGGCGAAATGTGATAATTATATTTGTCAGAGGTTCAGTTTAAGTTGTGGAAATCGACACAAAGTCGTATTTCCCCATTCTTCTTCCTTACTGGGACTAGATTGGACACCCATTAGGTATGTCGGACAGGAAAAATGATCTTAGCTATTAACATCTTGTTCAATTCTTTTTTGATTGTGTGTTCTAATTTTGGGTGCATCTTCCTTAGTTTCTACTGGAACGGTTAGGCTTGAGGTTTCATGGGGATTACATGCTGTATTATGTTTGGATCGAATGTTTTTATATCCTCATAAGTCCAGGCGAACACATCTTTAAATTCTTTAAATATTTTAATAAATTTTGATTTTTCTTGTTGTGTGCACCCTGTGCCTAAATTGATGTTATGGGGATGATCATGTGTTCCTAAATTTATAGTTTCATATTGTAGTGAGGARCTATTAGTTTTACAGCTAACCACTCCCTTAAATGTGTTGTGTAGATCATAAAATTTTTCCAATCTAATGACATATTTAGGGATCGAATTTCCCATGTAAGATGAACACTCAACTGATCGTGGATCAAATATTAYCGTAAAATTGYAGAGATTTTCGTCGTGAGTGTTTTCATCAATTACAACACCTTGGAAAGTGTCTTCCATATGCAAGAAGTTTATGATCTATTGATCGTCGTCAAACACCTGCCAATTAGTGATATTATCCAGAATTGACGGTCTGAATAYCAATTCAACAGAAAATGAATTACGAGMGAAACCTTCAACAGTAAATAATATTGATGCTACATTTGCCAATAAATCTACTTCAAAATTTCTAGATCTAGGAATAGAACTTATATTAAAAGMAATAAATTTACTAATCAAGTTCCATACCTCAAGTTTGGTAGTTTTTAAAATGAGTAGATACACAATGAATGGTATTTTTTACCTGCTTGACCACAATTTTAGAATCACCGAATACAACTAAACATTGGACGTCAAGGTCAATGGCTTTATTGAGTTCCTACAAGAGAGCTTCATATTTTTCTATATTATTTGTGCAATCGAATTCTAATCTACAAGCAATGAATGTCTTTTTACCTTTAGGGTCGATCAATAGACAATCGACACCAACTCCTTCACGTGATTTAGACCCATCAAAGTACAAAGACCAAATTTCATCATTCCCATGGATATCTACAATATTTGCATCATGATTAGATGTCATTACTTGAGTGCACATTGATATTTCAGATTATTGATTAAGGTTTGCAACAAAATATATTTCAGCTACAAAATTCCCCAAAAAAGTGTTTATACCTTGATTTTCTAATGCATTCTCACTTGGAATAAAAGGTTTGTTTGGATCATTCAAATTTGTAACTATATATTTTAAATAACATTTCCTGTTGATCCTAAGTTTATTTGGCGGGCCATCGAGTGGTAACCATATGTGAGACCAATCTATAGAAAAATAACCATTAAGTTGATGAGACCAATCCCTACTTAGAAACATGCCATTCACCTCTGGAATATCCGCTATCACTATGTCGATGACATGATATACTTTCAGATTGAATGACAACCTAATCAAAACATCTTTAAGCTCCCCAACCACCGTAACATTAGTTCTATCAAGATGAATGATTTTGATATTTGACGGTTTGAATTCAGCATTGATTTTTTGACAAACTGACAGAGGCATCACATTTGACGAATCCCCAGAGTCCACCATACAATTATGTACATTTTTGTTAAAGATTTCGAATGTTAACAAAAAAGGCGGCACATTAGACCTCTTACGTGGTGTGGAAGAAGGATTCAAAGGTTGTTGATTTTTATTTGTTGCTCCTGAGGATATTTTATCAAGGTTTGCTATACTTTTGTCTGGATCATCTTTCTTCTTATTGTTGTTTTCAATTACAATTTTTTCTGAAGCATCCTTGTTCTTATTGTTGTTTTCAACTACACTTTTGTCTAGAGCATCCTTTTTCTTATTGTTGTTTGCAACTATACTCTATAACATTTTCTATTGGATGTAAGGGAACTTGAGTAGCTAATAGATCGAGATATTTTCTTTTAACCTCTTAAAATCCTCAATAGGATCGCAGTCTAGATCAAAGAGAGAAAAACTCTTCGATGTTTCAGCCTGTTTCTTTTGTTTTGATGTTGCATTTTTTTTTGCATCAGATGCAGATTTATTTTTATCTTTTGGATGATCTTTACTATGAGTATTATAAGGATGTTGATTATTATGCGCAGTTTCAAAGTTGGCTTGAAAGATGCTATCCAAAAAATGTCCTAAAGTTGGAGGGGACAAATCTTCTTTATTGGGTGCTACATCCTCCTCATTTTCTATCTCATTTTTTTGTTCGACTGTAACATCAGAAGTATTATCAGCTCCAACTAATAAGGCTTGTATAGCATGGTCTAATCCTTCTAAACTCATACCTTCAGCCAGAGGGGTTAGCTTATTGGGAGAATTATGAGGGGGTCTTCTAAAATGTGTTCGATAAATTTCTTTGCTAGAAGATCCTTCTTCCACGGCTCTTTTTAGATCTACAACCTGGTTGGATAACTTTTGAAAGGGTTTTTGCATGCTTTCCATATCTACGGGTTCCTATCTTTCTTATTGGAAGGTGGTTTAGTGAGAATATGTATCTTCTTCTTGGAGGAAGAAGTTGACTCAGCTTCAAGATTTGTATTATCTTTCAAGCTAAGCATATCCTTTTCAATGAGAACAATTTCTTCAAAAGCCTCTAACAAAGTATTCTTTTTGGACCTTTTAACCCACATTGATGTAGTATGATGTAAAGCTTTAGCATAATAAGCAAAAATTAAATTTTCTGCAAGCACATAGTCTGCAGGGATCTTATTTTTTAGCATAAGAAGTCTCTGGTTAAAATATTTAACTTTTTCTTTATGATTCATATTCATATTAGATAGCTCCATAACAAAGACTTCAGGGGATTTTTCATCTTCGAATTTTTCCAAAATAAAAGGTTTCAAATCTATCCCATGAAATTATAGTTTGAGGTTGTTGCGTGAAGTACCATGTGGAGACATTTCCCTCGAAGGTATAAGGAAAAATCATGCACACGCCATCTTCATGTTCTACATTTCTAAGCCTAACAACCAACATCTTTTTTTTTATATGATCTTTAGCTGACTGTTTGGAATCAAGGTAAAACTTAGGTAACCATTTTTTAGGATGCTTAGGTAAATGATGTTGTGGTCCTGGTATGGAAACAACATCTTGGTCAAGCCAAGGCCTAGCAGAATCATTTTGATTAGCCATCCAGGATGAAGTTTGTGAGATATTTGAAGTTTGAGATTGTTCAAAAGATGGACTTTCTTCATTAGAGGATTCTCCTCTTGATGGAGGTGGAGGAGGGTCAGGTGTTGAAGGAGGTAGACCGGATCCCCCAATGCCTATAATAAGCGTTTTGGCATGGGGTGATTGTGGTACCCCTATCTCCAACCGATCTTGATACAAGGGATTAACAATTCTAGTTGCAATATCGGTTTCATATTGGTTAATTAAGATGTCGTGCAACCTGTAATTTGGTGTACCAGTGACAGGAGGATCTTCCCGCTGATCAGAAAAATTAAGAGATTAATACAATTGGTCGCCCATCTCCCTGAGTCTTGCCAAAGTATCGTAAGTTCTTATTATTGATTGGTGGGATTTATAGAGAATCTCATGTAAGTCAGGTCTCTGAGGAAGAGGTTCGTAGGTTCGAGAGGAATGGATGGAGAAGGTTTTTCGAGTGGAATAACATAATCAATTTCAGATGTAGTGGTTGTGTTAGATACAATAGTGGAGTCTGAGCGACTACGAGTTTTAACTAGAGAGCGATTGTTAAGAGTTATTTTTCGGCCTCCACGTGCCATTAATATCTTCCAGGCCTTCCTTCTAGCGCCATTTGTTGACGGGCATATGTGAATGCTCGTCAACTAGAAGGAAGAGTCTGGTCTGAGGTTTTCGAAGTTAACCTAATCTGTTTGAAGTAACTCACCCTAACGGGTTTTACGGCTCCGTTAGCCAATAAAGGGATCTAACCTAAACTACGAAAATAATATAACTGACTATTCATTAACGAAGATCTACTATATACGTTCACTATTCACACTTTTATATACAAAATATACAAATAAACATGTGCAAGATTTACGAGAAACCATGTAAACTAAGGTTGTACAAGAGAACCAAATCTTAGGAAAAATTAAAATAGATCTAGAACATACTACTAATCTAATTTTAACCTTGAAACTAAAAGAGAAAAGAAATGAATTTAAATAATAATGTTTAACTTAAATAAACAAAGTATTTAATCTTAAATGTTTATTTACATTCACAAAAAAAATAAAAATCAAAACAACAAAAAAGAAATCACTAACATATAGCTAGCCAATATTTAAAGAGAACTTTTGATTGTGCCTTCCTGTATAAAGTTGCTCCAACAACTTGTCTGTTAAGAGAGATCTATGGCATAATGTTGTGAAATACCAAGATTATGAAAGTGCCTGAAGAAAGCCATTTCAATTGACAATTAAAATCTCATTTATGATGTACAAAGAACATTGTTTAAATCTGATCCTTTGTGAAGATATGATAGACCATTGACAATAAGAAAATAATTTCAATTGAACAATTAATTCATTGCAAATTCAAAGTACATGAATACACTTGATATAATTAAAGACTTGCATCAAAATGATACAATCACAAGGATCTTAACAATTTGGGACAATGAACTATTAGAAGTTGAACAAAATTAATAAATAGATGATATCAATTAACAAAATAGACGAAAGTTGAGTTTTAATCAATCCACAATTAATCACTAGAAGAATATCAACCATAATGTCAGATATTATAATGAAAACAAAAACATTAGACTCACAAGGAAAAATCCTTAAGTAATGTATAATTCCATATCCTTCAAAATAATCACTGGTCCATTGTCCCAGAATTTTCACCATGTCTTGATTTGAAAAAAAATGAGTATTTAAACAAAATGGTGATCAACTCTCATATCCACAAGATAGAGGTAAATATTTTAAAAATAAAGAGTTTGGGATATCAAATCCTAATCTAAGTTTATAATAACAATGTTTGTAACAACTTATACAAAATTTGTTATGGCAACCAAAAATATATTAGCCACTATTTTAAAATAGATTCTATTACTAATAAAAAAAACAAAACACCCCACGATCTCCACTAGCGAGGCAACGTATATGGCATCATACATTTTACTTAGAGACGTGAAAAAAAAAATTAATTAGAAATCATATCAACTAAATTAAGACTGGCTACATAATCTATGATTTTGTGGCTAGTCTAACAACAATCATAATAAGAAAACTAGTGCTAAACAAAGCAAATTCAATAGAAATAAGCCATAAATCTAGTTAACCAAATTAAGAATTTGAAAATGAAGATGTGTGCATTTATGACCCCATAGTAATATTGACATTCGTTGATTTTTTAATGATAATATATCTAAAGTTTCTGGGCTTTTTACTTGCCAGAGACATGCTTTGTTGTGTTTCAATCTTCAATTTTCGGTTATCCCTTTCAAGTTCCCTATTTTGTCTCATTACTTGGTTGAGGCGCATTTGTAAGTATGGGACATCCACATAATACCTTTGAGCCCATGCTAGGCAATCACGGTAGCACTCAGGTTCCATATTTGGGATCGACTGTTTTTAGTTTGCATACGAGGGTTTTCTTGCACACGTTTCGCTTTTAAATCAACCTGAATGCCTGCGAACCCTTCACAATTTTGAAGGAAAGGAGGTAGATTTGAAACAATATCATATTGAATATGAGTGTCTTCTTCACAATCTTCACTTGTGTTTTCGGAAGAATCTCGATCTTCTATTGTTATCGTTTGAATTGGGCTCTCCTTTTGTCTATATTTATTTCTAATCATTTTGGAAAAAATGCGACCGACCCTTTTATTCTTAAAATTGATTTCACAGACATCCTGTAATTTTCTAGTTCGTTTACCCTGCTCCTTGGGTTTCTCATCAATATTTGGACACATGGGTCATGTATGCTAATCAACATAACCCAACGACTGGTTCTTCAACTGAATGAGGAATGTTTCTAAAGACCTTTTGGGAACAAACCCTTTTCTTTTCCATGTCATTCGTGTTATAGGTATTAAGTATGTTTGACCATCGAGTGACATAATGGGATCATCATGAAGTTGGATCTCAATATGAACCTCTTAAGGCAAAGTCTGAGGAGAAAATGATTCTTTAGCGGCCTCAGTTAAATCGATGATAGGGTCATTATGCTAGGGTAAGAATTGGTTTCTTATTAGAAATCTTTCCCAGTTGTCCTATGTGCTAGTAAGATGAAATTCAACTAAGGTGCGAATGAGACCATGATGAAATAGACTGGTTTCAGGGTTTTGACTCGGCCGTTGGTTAAATTTAGACATGTTTTGCAAACTCCTTTGTAAATAGAAGGGTAGGTTTAAATGAAACCCCAGAAAATTCATGAGCAATCGTATGTGGAAATAGAAAACAAGGTCGTAGCATCCCTCAAAAGTAACAAATTGTTTAATTATCAACATGAGACTGTGCCATCTGTTATGAAAGAGTTATAATGGCATACCCTTAATGTGGTATCATGAACTCTTTAATGCGAATAGAGACTGCCACAAGATATTTTTCACCTTCATGTTTTTGAACCACTTATCCCTTAATCGAGGAAGACTTGTGGCCCGAGCAATAAATTGCCCATCAACTTGCAGTTGATAATCCCCAACCTTAACCTTGGTACCATCGAAAATTTTGGCAAATTCTTTGGCCACTTCGATGTTAAATCCATTAAACAATTGTACAAACCCTAACCAACCAACCTTGGAGAGCCTATCAGTCGCGTCATCATAGATTAACAACATTTGCAACCCGTTTTGCTCTATTCTCACTACATGGGCCATAGTCTTTTGGGAAGGTTTAGCAACTAAGGCAGACTAGAAAACATACAGGTAGATTTTGTGAAGGTAAGAATGTTGTAGACGCAACAAGCTAAAGCCATAAGTAACGAAAGAAGTCAGACTGACTTACCTGATGACAAACGAAAACCAGAGCTGAGGACGTCCTAAAACCATCCATCACTTGAAATCTTGATTACCTACCGTAAAACAAAGGACAAAAGGGTTCGAAACAGAGAGACTCATGTAATCCTCAGGGCCTTCCATGAACCCTTGACCCAAGTTCGAGGAAATTAGCATGGTAAAAGTAATGATTTCACAGACAATCAAAAGGTGAGGCTGAGGTATAGAAATATCATTAAAGATCATTGTGTAATATGAGATTGGAAATATCAAAAGATATGTCAAAATTTTTAGAGAGGGATAGGTTTTATAAAACGATGTTTCATTAGTTTATCTTAGTTTTCAACAAAGTTTAGTCTAATCCAAACCCTCATTATATGTTAAGAAGTTTATTTAAATCAATCTCACACATTTAATTTTAAATTGAAGTTTAGATCTAGGGAAATGAATTATACTTAGGTTCTTGAGCCTTCAAACAACACACAATCCTAAGACCTTTTTCGTGTACATTAGATTAGGTAGAACAAAATGAAAATCTTTGATCCAGGCAAGGGGAACTGTCAAAAGAGTTTGACCAACGATTTGCACGAAAAGAGCCTTTAATTTCAGGGTTTGCAGTCATGAAATTAAAGAGGGAATACAATCATTATGTCACACAAAAACATACTCTCATTAAAGTGATAGGGAAGAGTTTAAGAGAAACTGACTAGCATTAAAACAACACACTTTTACAAAAGATCTATCAGTCTGACGAATACACATATTGGGAAGTGAGTAAAAGATGATTATGCATTTCAAATTACAATGCAGAACAGGGTGCTAGTTGGGCAACCAACAAAGCCTTGTAATGACGTAAGGTGCGAGAGGATGATGAAGCTGTGCCCATTAGAGAGATGCTACATGTGTTGATGAGGCCCCAGATGCATGACTATGACATGACCATCAGATAATATGTGTGTGTGACTATGACAGAGCTCGTGTGGGTATGACAATGATATTTGTGACATGATTTGTTTGATCATGAGATAGCCTGTGTGGCTATAGTGATGCTACATGTAGACTGGTCTGCAAGACCATGTGAGTCTTTCCCATGCCATGTGAGATGGATGGATGTGTAACCTTTGTACTTAGAATATAATATTCCAGAAGTAAGAGAACCCTTAAACAGATGTGTGAAAACCCTAGAAGAGAAGTTAGCCCAAGGAGAATATTATTAAAGTATTCAAAGGCTCCAGAAAGAGAATTTGGCCGCAGTCACTTCGACAGGATAATATAAATAAGGAGGCACATAACTCATTTGGACACACTCTCACACACTCAGAAACAATGCAAAAGTCTAAGGAGATGCAACAACAACAACTAGGGCGCAAGTCTAAGGAGCAACAGTTGTAGCTAGGGCATAAAGTCTTTCTGGTATCGTCTTCTTGTGTGCTTCTCTTGGTAAAGGTACGCTTTATTGGTACTGTGTTGCTACTGCAACAATTGTGTTGTTGGTTAGGGTTTATTTGTTGGTTATAGTGTGGACTTGCCAGAATCATTCTATCTATAGGTTATTGTGCTTAGGAGTGTCATAATGAATGTCTATGGTTGGGTGGCAATGATATGACATTGTCTATGATTAAACGAGCATATCAAATTTTTAATAGTGACCTACACAAAAGTGTAAACAACCCTAAAATAAACATCAACATCTCTCAAACCACTGTTAATATCATAATAGCTAAATAAAATAAAATATAAAGAATTTTGAAATCTTCCACAACGTTAAAAAACTATTTATCAAATTATAAAAATAAATGAATTTGTAAAACTTATTCTTATTGTATACATAAGATTAAAAAAAACTTTAAAATCCATCCACTATTATATAAGTCGGAAATGTTTGATCTACTTCTTTTAGTAAATAAATATATGCTATATTTTCGTTGTAAAAACATATTTATTAGTAGTTATGAGTTAAAAATAAACATAATTCATTTAAAAATGTAATATATATTATATTATAAAGACCTATCGACCATATATCACATACAAAGCATTTAGATTTATAAGTATTTAAATATTAATGACAAATTAATATGAAATCATTGGCTTATTCTTCATCGTCATTCCTGTCTTCTCATATGAATGGGTTAAAACTTGTGAATGACTTAAAACCATGAAATTTGCAACATCTCTCGGGAAAATGCAAAGTGATAAAAATGGGTTTTTAATCATTTTAAAATAATTATATTTTTTATTATAATTTTTAAAAATATATAATAAATAGTTTAAAGGTAAAAATATTTATTTATTAATAAGTAATCTCTTTCTCTTTGAAGATGTCTTTATTCCTGGCATTCCAAATACCCGATCATTGGGGGATCATTGGGGGTAGGCGTATGAGATTGTTTAGATTCAGATTCTCCCATCGGGAGTGCAGTGCTTCTTGGATTGTATCTCTTTTTTAGTCAGATTTGAAATTTAGAGAGCTTTTTATAATGGTCCATACTTCAAGAGTGTATATGCATAATAAAAAAAAAGTGATTATTTGTTTCTTGTTGTTGTTTGTAGAGTGGATATTGTTGATATTATGGTAGCTGCGGGAGGTATTAACCTCCACGTGTAACTTTTGATAAGACTAGAATATTTTGGGAAGCAAAAGGAACCCTAAAACGTTGGATAATAACCCTAGAATACAAGTCGGCTCAAGAGAATATTTAATATGGACTTGTTAGCCTCCATAAAGAGAAGTCGGCCTAGTCAAGTGAGATAGAGAAGTATAAATAGAGAGCGCTAGAGCTCATTTGTCACTCTCACTCTCACAACTGCATAAGGACTAATGGTGCGCAAGTTTGGAGAGGGTGTGTAGCGGTTGTTGTTGCAATTGACATCTTGGTTATGGTTTGGACTTTCTCTTGGTTATGGTTTGGACTTTCTGCTTGGTTTCTAGTTATTCTTGCTTGGTGCGCTACCCTTGGAGAAAGGTGCACTAGCCTTGGTTGGCTATTGGTTTGCTATCGGAATTATTCTGTCTGTCAAGGTTAAGGTGCTTGAGGGTGACATTTCTGCCTATGGTTGGGTGACAATATTGTTATATTGTCTATGGAAAAACGAGCACATCCCTTTATTTCTAACAGGTTATGGGCCCACACTATTTTCAAATAGTCTAACCACTGGAAGATAGATTGGGAAGTTATTTGTTAAGATCGTTGTGGCACCAGTTACAGATGTAGCTAGGTTTTCTGATTATGCAGCTACAACAAACCTTAACCCTTGTGTTTGGGCACTTATGATGGAATTTTGACCTAATTTCTTGACATCCTCATGTGCCCTAGCCTAACACACCTCTTGGTACTCTCAACTAGCAAAACCGTCAGGTTTGAATTTTTGGTCAAAGTCAAAGTTTGATTGGTCAAAGTCCAAGTAAAAGGTTGACTTTTGGTCAAATTGATTTTTGTAGTCAAAGTTGAAATTTTAGAGTTTCTAGCTTGTTCTAATCATTGAATCTTGTGATTAAGCTTCTAATCTCTTCTTGTCAAGATGGGATCTAGTTTCATATTGAAAGACAAGTTGGACGATGCTATAAGACTTCAAAGATATGCACTTGTATATGCTATCCAAGTTATATCATCTAGAAAAACATGAGTGTGTTTGTAGGAAAAGTATTAGAGACCTTGTCCAAGATGTAATCTCGGATTCAGTGCATTCAGAGGAACAAGCACACCCTCCACAACATTTGAGGCTTTAGGTTCTAGGTTTGATTAAATTGTTAAGCTTCAAATTTGTGTATATCAAGGGTGATAGTTGCTACATTACAAATTGTGAAAGCATTCTTTGAAAGACTCTATTATTGCCAGGTGCAATAAATACTTGATTGCATATGAATACCATTGATATAGATACTTATTGTACTTGTTTACAAGATGAACTAACATCTCCTCTAGATATATATTTCTTGTTTTCTCTTGTTGTTCTTATTTCGGGCAGGTATCCTTGTGAAACATGTTTGATGAACAATCCTTGCAGAAGTTGTCATAAAATAATTTTATAAGGATGACAAAACTTCCATATGGGAAGAAATCAAAACAGATAGAAACGAACTTAAAGAGACTCAAAGGAGTCAGATTTGAAGGAAGTCTGAAATCTAATGAAAACCAGAACATGCTTGTGACACTTTGTAGAAAGCAAAAAGAGATGCAATAGACGAAAGCATACAATCTCTCAGATGGAGGGAGCTGATCACAAAATTCCAAAAGAAGAGCATGCATATTTCTCATTCAGGCATGAAGCTGGGATTAGGAGGGAGCTAATCTCCAATGATATGATCCATTGAAGAAACCATGAATACCATGAAGTATATGTCCATATTCTTCATTGGAAGTAGCAGCTATGATAAGCAACATGTGTTCAGTTTGACTCTAGAAGAAGTCTTCTTCGAAAAGAAGCCTTGAATATCTTTGGTTGTCCATCTACATTTATGTTCCTATGGCGGAAGGTTGGAGACTTAAGGAAAGAAGGGCATGTAATCTGTAGAAGATTCCATGGACTCCAACATTGAAGATAAACACGAGGAAGAACCTGAAGATTCCAAGAAAGAAAGAAAAGTCAAAACAACCAATTGAACCAGTTTGAACCCACTAGAAGCAGTCAAGCAGAAGGAATGGAAGGAAGTTGTGATGAAGAACAATGTATGTGAGAAATTGTGAAAAATACTTAAGCATTGTTAGATACAAGGCGAGACTCAAGGCTAAAGGGTTCTCCTAGTAGGAGGGAGAAGACTATGATGACAACTTGTTCTAGTAACCAGACATACCTCTACATGATCCATTATATCTCTTGCGGTATCCATGGGTTGGAGTTTACATCAGATGAATGTAAAGACCGTTTTTCTCAACAGAGTAATTGAAGAAGAAGCATATGTAGAGAAACCTCAAGGTTTTGAGGTATACCAAAAAGAGACCCTTGTATGCAGATGGAAGAAGACCTTGTATGGATTCAAGCAAAATTGTTGCAGAGCCTCTCATGTACAACAAAAGCGCAGTGAAAACTTCCTATGATAGAGGAAGTATATTGAAATGGTGCTTCAGAAGTCCGAGATTATGGATTGCAAATCCATGGAAAACTCCCATGATGACAGATCTGAAGAAGTTGAGAGACTCTGATCCAGTAGACCCATCTCTATGTCGACAATTGACTGGATTGTTAATGTATTTGGAGAATACTCAACCAGATATTTACCTTGTGGGATGTTTGAGTTATGATATACATCTGCATGGATTTATTGATTCAAATTGGGTAGGGAGTGCAGATGACAGAAGAAGTGTTACTTGGATATGTTTCAGTTTGAGCTTTTCCACGATGTTACGGACTAGCAGGAAACATAAGTCTATTGCACTTAGCAAAACAAAAGAAGAATATTACAGTTTGTTATGCTTGTATGGAAGCAATGTGGCTCCGTAAGTTGGTTTTTGGACTATCTGATCAGGTGTTGAATTCGACCATGATATATTGTGATGATCAGAGCTATGTGAAGCTTTCAGAGAACCTGGTGTTCCATGACAGGTCGAATAACATAGAGATCAAGAATTATATTCTTCATGATAAAGTCCAAAGGGGAGAAGTGATTCTCCAGTATATCTCCACAGATGAGTAGGTAGAAGATATTTTGGTAAAGCCTTTGTCAGAGATGAAAATATTGCGTACTTAAGGGATAAGTTGGGGCTCGTGAAGATGACTTCCTTATTGAAAAAAGGAAGAGATTACTCCTAGGTTGGGAGAGAGAACTGATATGTTATTGATTCATGGGCAGTCATTTTCCAGTCTGGAGAATGGTCCAGGTTGGGAAGTCACCTTCCAGTACGGAAAGTGGCCCAAGATTTCTGACGGAGAAGCATTTTCTAGTTCAGACAGTAATTTTCATAATGAAAATGGTCCGATAGATTGTTGATGTACCATAGACAGTGATTCCCCTTATATCTAGTGTGGGGGAATCGTCTAGGAAAATCATTCTTCTTGGAAGTCACTTTGAGTAGTGGTCAAGTAGAATGGTCCGCCTCGCCAGGAAGTCATTCTTTCGAAGTTCAAAGTTGTGAGTAGTTTCGAAGAATGGAATGTTTTGGAGGTTGGTGCATGACAATCATTTCCATAGGAAATGGTCCGGACAATCATTCCCTAAGGAAGACTCATTCTCTCCAAGTTGCACTGTGATTAGTGCCGGAGGAATGGCCCAATTAGGTGAATGGTCCAGGTTCAACAATAAGGGATAGACATTCCCTAGGGTAGACTCATTCTCTCCAGGTTGCACTATGATTAGTGCTAGAGGAATGGCCCAGTTAGGTGAATGGTCCAGGATAAAAAATAAGGGACAAATATTCTTCTATGCTTGGGAAGAATAGTCCATATAGCCCATGGCTAATGTTTTACTTTTTGAGGGTAGATGCTCTTCTAGATCTCACAGATGTGAGTGGAAGAATGACCCAGATGACTCAGTTTGTATCATGATATTGTTATGTAGGTTGATATCAGATGATATGATTGTTGTGGAGACTATATGTCTTTGGAAGGTAGTTGTATGCCACTGTGGCATATGTATTCCATTGATTGTGACTATGTGTCACTGGTTAGTAGTCATTTTCTACTAGGTGTGGTTGTGTACCACTGGATAGTAGTTGTGTACTAATATGGATATACATAGTTGTGTTCTATTGAATGGCATTGTTCTTATTTCCATGGAAACTATCACTAGTGTTGGAGATGATTACCAGCTAGACAGATAGTCAGTATGCTGATGGACAAATATTCTCCCTGTGGAAAATAGTCCAGGACAATCATTCTTCTAGGATGTATGTCTAGATTAGAAGAATAGTCCTTGTAGCCCATAGCATGGCTTCCATCATTTGTTGGAACATTTATTCTTTTAGGACATATGTTTGAATTAGAACAATGGTTCTTGTATCACTCTGTGAAGTGAGTGACTTATTCAACATCATGCCCGATTACCCAGATGGAGTATGGCTTTGAGAGATTATGTAGTTGATGCTGTCAAATGATATTGATAGTGATGATGGTACTCATGATTTAATCATGAGATAGCATGTATGGCTATGATGATGCTTCCAGTTGAATGGTATGTTTGTGCTCAAGACCATCGCCTTTAATACCTCCCTAGCTAGGAGGGAGTGTTGATATTATGGTAGTTGCGGGAGGTATTAACCTCCACGTGTAACCTTTGACAAGACTAGAATATTTCAGGAAGCAAGAGAAACCCTAAAACGTTGGATAATAACCCTAGAATACAAGTCGACTCAAGAGAATATTTAATATTGAGTTATTAGCCTCTAGAAAGAGAAGTCGGCCCAGTCAAGTGAGATAGAGTAGTATAAATAAAGGGCACTAGAGCTCATTTGTCACTCTCGCTCTCACAACTGCATAAGGACTAGTGGTGCACAAGTTTGGAGAGGGTGTGCAGCTGCAGCTGCTGCAACTAACATCTTGGTTATGGTTTGGACTTTCTCTTGGTTATGGTTTGGACTTTCTTCTTGGTTTTTGGTTATTCTTACTTGTTGTGCTACCCTTGGAGAACGGTGCGCTAGCCTTGGTTGGATATTGGTTTGCTACCATAATTATTATGTCTGTCAAGGTTAAGGTGCTCGGGGGTGACATTTCTTCCTATGGTTGGGTGACAATATTGCTATATTGTCTATGGAAAAACGAACACATCCCTTTATTTCAAACAGTCATCTATTGGGCCTTGTGAAGCTTTTTTTCATTATTTCCCAGGTTGGGGCCTTACCCTTTAAAATTAGCCAGGTGAAGAGTTTTGTCTTTGCTAGACTATTGAGTTTCCAGATCAATTTTCCCCACCAAGGAGGGGGTGGAGTGTCCTTTTCATAAAGTAGTTCTTTGTATCTTGACTTTGGTGTGTATTTCCCTTTGGGGATGAAAGACAAGATCAATTTGTCTTCTTGATCTGAAATATGAACCAAGGATTCATTTAGTGTCTAGATATATCTATCCCAATCCTATGCATAATGTTCAAAAAACCATACATCTCTCCAAGAAAGCCACATTTTATGTCCTTGATCACCCCTGTGTATTTGATTTAGGTAGAAGAATCAAAGCTCATGAATGGTCTAAAGGGCTTGGTATGGAAGATGATGGTTGTTTGAGCAACCAATCCATAGATCCTTTTCGATCATAATTTTTTCTCCATTGCCCACTTTCCACATAAGCCAATTTTTTATTACAGGGAAGGATTGAACTATGGCCTTCTAAACAATTGAACCATTGATTGATGATTTTTGGGGTCTTCAAATCCAATTTAGGAGAGAATTGTTGGGGAAATATTTTCCTTTGAAGATTTGGAACCACAACCCATTATTTTCAATCAGGTTCCAACCATTCTTAGCTGCTAGTTCTTTTGAAAATAGGTGAATATTTTGAGACACCATCCCCTTAATGCTTTTGGGAGAGATGGATTTTCCCAAGAAGCTAGTACTAAGTTTTTTTGTTCCTCCTTTCCAACCCATAAATATCTAAAAGCTAGCTTTCTAATTTTTTTAAGAATTCCTTTTGGAACCCAGGTTAGAGAGGTCTAGTATACTGGAATAGCTTCAATGACTGACTTGATTAGGACCAATATTCTAGCCCTGGACAACCATCTATTGTACCAGGTTTTGATTCTCTTTTCTACTTTCACAATTAGCCAGTTCCAATCATTGGAGAGATATTTATTTAGCTTGAGAAGAAATCCCATATACTTTAGTCCTTCCGCCATTGGATGGTTGACAACACTAAGAGAGTGTTATGTGTGGGTTTTTCTTAAGAGAGTGTTATGTGTGGGTTTTTCTAGATGATTTTGACCCTTGGAGATTAACATAGATTTTTGTGGATTGATATTCATCCCCATGGCTTTGCAGAATAGACCTAGCATGGAGCTGAGATGGTCTACAAAGAGGATACTACCATCACAAAAATTAGGATATCATCTACGAAGAGAAGAAGGGTGAGAGATACATGATCATTGATTGCAATGCCTTTAAAGGTTCCTTGAGTGGTGGCTTTTGATATAAGTCCAAGGAGACATTCTCACACCAAGAAAAAAGAGAAGGGGCTAGAGGGGGAACCCTTTGTAAGGAGTCCCTTTCTACTATGAAAATAGGGCAAGTTTCTTTGTTGATAAGAAGTGCAAAAGAGGAGGATCTAGAATACAAAATTGTGATTGAAGCCTAGGTGGAAAAGGAGGATCCTCGGGACAGACAAACCGCTTGACCCTATCAAAGGATTTTGAGAGGTCTACTTTGTATGCCACTTCTTTCAGTTTTTTGGTTTGGATGGAGTGGAATCCCTCTTGTGCGAGACCGATTGCTTGATGTATTTACCTTCCCTTCAGAAATCCAAATTTCTCTTCTGATATGTTCCCTTCAGGAGTTTCTTGGAATCTAGAGGCAGTGATATTGATGATGATATTGTATATCACATTGTAGAGAGACATGGGGCGAAAGAGATCAAAGGAGTGGGGGTTGTCAGTTTTGGGAATAAGGGAAAGAAAAGTGGAGTTGAAGGGGACAGACATCTTCCTGAAAATTATGGAGTATTCAACAAATCGAAGGTGGTCCTCTCCCAAGATATCAAAGCAACCTTCCTTGCAACCACAGAAAGCCATCTAGACCCGGACTCTTGTCTTTCCGAAAGAGTGAATGACCCTGAGGAGTTCGGGTCTTGTTATTTGCCATTAAATTTCATTTTCCTCCTCATTTATGAGTCCAGGGAAGAGTTGGATTGACTATAGAATGGAATCTATCGTTGTACTTCGCTCTTCCTTGAAGAGGCATTTGAAATAGGAGACTCTCGTAGAAGTAATTTCTTTAAAAGTGTATTCCATGGAGTGATCATCCCTTCTTATGTTCCATATCGAGTTTCTATTCTTCCTCCAGTAACAATGTGAAAAAACTTTGTGTTTCTATCTCCAACATGTGTTTAGAGCTCTACTTTTTAGTCTCTGGGCCTTTTCTCTATTTAGAAGAATTAGATTTTTTTCTTTTTCAAGAGATTTTAATAAATCCTTTTGGTCTTCTGTGAAGGGAGAGGTCACTTTCGAGGAATTCCATTTTTTCAGCTGGGCTTCAATTCATATTAGGGATTTTTCTTCCTGTTCCTTTTTGTCTTTGGCCCAATTTACAGATGCCCTTTTTGTTTTCTTGAGATTTGAATGGAATTGAATAGGGGGCGATTCTGGGAGGGAGGGGTTGTAGGGAGACCAACAGTCTTGAACCATTGAGAGGTAAGAGGGGTCTTCGAGCCATGTGGGATTGAAATTAAAGGGGTTGGAGGGATTTTTTGGGTTGAATGTAAGTTCCAACAAAATGGGATTATGGTATGAGATATTGCCCGACTCAATCCATTGACGAAATCACGGATTGTTGGAGAGGAGATCTTCTGAGATTAAGAATCTTTCCAGTCTTTTTACTATTCTAACATCCCCTATTCTCATGTTCCTCCAAGTTGGGGCATATTTATGAGGTAGAATGTCCATCATCTTGGCTCCTTCGAGTGCTTGAGAAAAGAAGGGGGCTAGAGGATCTTGGAGCACACCTGAGCCCCAAATTTCTCTTGAGTTGAGAGTAAAGTTTAGATCTCCTCCTATAATATTTTTCTCACTAAATGAGGGGAGATCTAAGCAATTTATTCCAGAAAGGTTCTCTATATGTGTAGGGGCCATATATTGATGTAGAGGAAGGGGGAGGGGAGCTCAGGTGTCCTGGTGGAGATGGCAAGGATAGAGGGAAGCCCCCAGGGATTTTGAGCATGTATGTGTTTGGAGCACCAACTTGTAATAATGCCCCCTGATTTTTCAATGGAATCTGTTTCCATAAACTCCCATCCAGGAAGAGAAGAGGATAAAAGTCGAATCGTGGTCTAACCTTGAACCATTGTTTCTTGCAGAAAGAGAATGTTGGGCTTGTGAAGAGAAACAAGCCTGGTGATGGAATTTTTTTTGGACGGGTTGGAAAACCCTCTGCAATTGAGGGAGAGGAATTTTGATTTGTTCACAATGTCATGGGATGATGCTCTAAGGGCCCCAAGAATCAATTTTTGTTTCCCTGTTTTTATTTCATCATGCACTTGCTTTTGTGCCTGTGAGAGGAAGGATTGTCTCCCCATGTGAGGGTGCTTTGGATCCCAATATTCTAAAGGTCCTAAGCCACATTGAATGCATTCCTGACCATCAATGGGGATATTGGCCGAGGAATGAAGGAAGTATTTTGACGAGAGATCCTCAGATGGGGGGTGAGGAAGATGTGAGAGAGGGG
>SNQJ01S0005529.1:146283-170206 GCA_010110895.2 Picea sitchensis | reverse complement strand
CCTATATCAGTTTGAAAACTCCATTTAAATTCTTATGTTGTGCAATGTTTTGTTGTAACATGCTATTGACTCTTGAGTTTTAGTACAAAAGTACTGTGTTGATTTACTATTGCAGGGAATGATTCATTGAAGTTATTTCATTGTTGTAACCTGAGTTTTAGTTGACTGCAATAATTCCCCTGTTCTGTTGTAACGTGAGTTTTAGTTCGCTGCAATAATTCCCCATCCCAACCAAACAATCAACTGTATAATCAACAATTGCTTAATCTTTTGGATTCAGTACAGCGAATCCAAAATACAATCTCGGCCCAAGTTTTCCAAACCTATGACAAACACAAAAGAACTCTCGACACAAATCATAACATTGCTGCAAAATCTTATAGGAAAAGGGTTGCAGAGTCGTTGTGTCCGCAATAAAGTTTCTAGTTGAAACACCGACGAAGTTTTCCGTAACCCTAAAGTTTCCCTTGTTTTATTGAATTCCTGGTAAAGTTTAATGAAGTTTCTGCATGGCCAACGGGTTTTCACCGAACATTATCAGGCCGAATGTGATAGTTGGACGGACAATAAATTTTTATGTGTAACTTTTAATTTTTTAAGAAAAGTTATTATGCAGAAGGAATTTTTTAAGAAAAGAAAGAAAAATTATTATGGCAAAGAAATTTATTTAGGAGGGCTTTTGCCCAACTAACTAACTTTTAATATTAAAAAGAGACGAGTTATTATGCCGAAGGAATTTCTTTACAAAGGGCTTTAGCCCAAAAAATTTTTAATATTTTAAAAGTTATGTTAAAAAAATTTCTTAAAAAGTGTTTTTGTCCTAACCACATTGAGTGATCAAAATTGAATGGCTAGTCTTAATTTTAATTGGAAGGGCATATAATTGCCTAAAGTGATCAAATTAATTGCACTTCAATTGAAAAGTGTAAATTAAGTAAACCTGTCTTATATATCAGTGTGTGTGTAGAAGGGCACACATTTTCAAAGATAGTCTTGTTGTGTTCTATCCATATGTTCCAACAAATAATACTAGGTAGATTTTGATAAGTTGGTTCCTTCTTTGTCCAGCGATCGAAGCAGTCATCCATCCAAACAGTATCCTCCCTAAATAGTCCTCAAGTTTAGACCACCTATAATTCTTTGCCAAACTTTTTTTGTAAAGGGACAAGTATTTACAGGATGATTTACTGATTCGGAATCCTTTAAACAAAGGTAACAAATGTTTGGTCCTTCCCACCCCCTAGCTTGTAAGTTATCCCAGGTCAGGATCTTGTTTTCCATTGCAAGCCATGTAAAGAGTTTTATTTTTAGTGCTAAATCCCACTTCCACATAGTTCGTCTCCATCCCATAGATTTTTTCATCCAAATTTTTGTATCTAGAGCCCCGTAAATATTTTTAACTGAAATATACTTATCCCCCCCAATCCAGTTAAGCTCATTGGGCCTCTCCAGGAGCATAATCCATGCCTCTTCTAACCCCCTGCAATAAAGGTCCCACTCCAATGCCAAGTGACCTATGATATTTAAAAAAACATTATCTTTCCACTGAGAGAAGATTGCACCTTATCATTCTGGTCCACATGCTTGAAAAATATAATATACATTTTTCTCATTTAGTAAAGTGATCAGATCTTTTGACAGAATCACATAATTCCCCATGCCCAGGATCATATCCTTTCCAACAATAATCTCATGTTTGTCCTTGGGCTTCCATCACAACCAATGAATAATGATTTTTCATATTTCTCCAAATCTGAGAAGTTGTGGCCGAGTTTTGAGTAACCATTATGATATAGGAAGTAATTGTAACATGAGGGAAATATTTATCCTTTATAACTTTGTGCCAAATCCCATCGTTCATCAGAACCCGCCATAGAGAGTTTGTCACTAGTGCTTTGTTGAAGATGAAAATATTCCGCAAACCCCATCCTCCAAAATGCTTTGGTCTTGCTAAGTAATCCCATCTACAAAGATGTAAATGTTTCTTTTCACTGCAACCCGTCCAAAGGGAAGTGAAGATAATTTGTTTGATTTTGTTAAGGATGGAAACCGGTATGGCTGCCAAAGCCATCCAATACACTGGTTGGATCTCTAAGACCGCTTTTATGAGGATAAAACGTCCCCCAAGGGAGAGCCATCTGTTGCACCAGTGGCCAATCCTTTTTTCATATTTAGCAAGTAACCACCCCGATTCCTTAGCCTTCCCATCTTTAGGTAATAGCCCAAATACTTAAAACCTTCATACAAATATACAAAATTAAAAGGAAAAGATTCTTTGACGAGTTCTAAATATTCACCCTGTAAACCCCAATAATGAAAGGTTGACTTTGTCATATTTACTTGTAAACCCGACACTCTGTAGAATAACTTAAGTATTTAATCAATCTCACTCCATTCTGGTAAATAACCTTTTGACATTATGAGAACATCGTCCACAAAGAAAAGATGTAGAATCTTTATAATTTGAGAGACCTTTACACCTGTAATTTTTTTTTCCACCTGACCTGTTGTTAAAAGAAGAATAAGACCATCCATCACAAGAATAAACAATAGGGGTGACATTGGGAAGCCTTCTCTCAAGCCCCTGCCACTTTGAAAGAAAGATACAACAACAACACTAACAATAAGATCTTCCAAGAGCACTATCTTTTCATTGGAGGTGATGTGTTGGTTTGATGGAGCAGCTTTAACAAATGGCCAACAGAGTGGAGCAGGGGGGTTGATTAAGACCAGTGAGCATACTGATTACAAATGGACCTTCAACTGTGGAAAAGGTACAAATACTAGGGCATAATTACTCGGCGTTTGGACCACACTCACATTGGCAAGGAGACTTCACATTGTAGACATGCAGATTATGGGTGACTCAAAAATTGTTATAGACGAGTTAAATAAAAAAGGGAAGTTGTAGGTCAATGATTTAGAATGATGGAAAGACAGGATCAGAGCACTACACAGCTCCTTCACTTCGATCAAATACACTCATATCTATCGAGAATCTAATATGGAGGACGATAAGTTGTCAAAGAATGCAATGCTAAATTCAGAAGAGAAAATCAATTACAATCTTTGGATAGAGGGACAGGAGGGCCCTACTTTATTGCTCAACTTAATTTAGTCCAAAGTAGTTTCTATTTGATGAAACATTGTGGAAGAAATCTCTAGGTTGACATGTTATTTTGTATTACAAATTATATTATCAATATAATGCAAAATTTTATGTTAGAAAAAATTAAACCTTTCATTAAAAAATATGCAAAAATTAAATATTATCTTTCCAAATGTTTACAATTTAAGAAAATTAAGCAATGATTTTATGAAAATTTTCAAAAATTTTCAAAAATTTATTAAATATTTATTAATTTTTCTTTAAAAGTTATAGTATCTATAAAATTATTATCATTTTACATAAATGAACACATTTTTTATTTTTTTTTTCTATTCATTGAATATTCTTCCATCTTCAAAAATATTCTAACTTACATTATTGAAAGATTCATTAGAAACTAAATTAATATATAGTATATATTTAAAATATCTTCCATCTTGTTTGCATGGGTGTAGATGGATTGGCAAGTGCCGTGTAAATGGAAGGAAATTTGTAAAATGAAGTCTCATGTTCGATTCCCCCAATAAATAAATAAAAAAAAAAAAAAAAATCTTCCATCTTAAAAAATATTCTAACTTACATTGTAGTTAATAAATAAATATCAAAATTAAAAAAAATAAAATATTAAAAAATAAATAAATAATACAACTAAAGTATAATAAGTCATATTGATACAAACAATTCATTAATGATACCAAAATTAAATTATACGGGTAAATCTTAAATTATATTTAAATTATATTTCAATATAAATAAAAATAAAAATAAAAACGCTATATTTTATCTATTATTTATCATATAGGAAAACTATTATATTTAGATTATCTTTCTTATCATTAGATCAATGCAATATAAAACAAAACTAGAGTAATGTGTGTTTTTATATTTAAATTATATTTCAATGTAAATAAAAATAAAAACTCTATATTTTATCTATTATTATTCATATAATTATGATGAATTGTTAAGAAAACTGTTATATTTAGATTATCTTTCTTATCATTAGATCAATGCAATATAAAACAAAACGAGAGTAATGTGTGTGTTTTAAAATTTGATAAATGCAAAATTTTTATTAAAAAAAATCATTATAAAATAACCAAACAAAAGAAGAGGAGAGGGAATTGATTCTTTTAATTGTTATAGTTATAAATTTAGTATTAAATTTGATATATAATTTAATGAATAATTTGAATATCAAACAAATTATGATTAAATAATTATCTTATATTATTTAAAATAATTATTGTATAAAATAAAATTAATTTTATGATTAAATAATTATCTTTTAAATAAATTTATTTCGATTAAATAAACTTAACTTTTAAATTTTATTAAATCTATAATCAGTAAATGGTTATTAGAGTGTTTCTGTTTTTCATGGTGTTGAATTTATTTATGCATTCAAAAAATATAATTATTAAACAATAGAAAAGATTTATTTGACATGATTCCTGTGAAAAAAATTTAGAAATTTGAATGTTTCGACAACGCCTAAGTTGAAATGAGCAGGGGTACTCGAAATTGATCAACGAAATGTATATAAATCTTGTTATGATTAATTTCAACTAAAATTGCTAAATCCTATAAAGCTTTGTACTTTGTCAAAATAGATTCCAAGGATTATTAAAAACTTTATCCCGATTCTAATTCTTGTTAGAGCTTGCTATTTTTATTTAATTATACTCAAGTCTAAAATATCACCAGAAATGTGCCTAAGATTATTAAAGTAACTCAAAATGTTGATCTTGAAACACCATCCTTATGTTGATAAATCTACAGATAGTTCAAAGGGATTTTATCTTCCTTCATGGAAACTTTTAACAAAGCGCAGTGCAAAGTCCATTTCAAGGCATATTTTAATTAACCAGCTTGTGGTAAGGGGGCCTTTCTTGTATTGAATTTATTCAAATTTATACACAGAACACTCAAGAGAATTCCAAAACTCAATAATTCCAAGTAATTAAATTAATCCAACATTGAGAGGTAGTCATGTGTAGTAGCATCGAAATGTGTAGTAACATCAAAATGTGTAGTAGCATCTTGCTGGTGCAATTATCTAACAAATCATGCTCTCCAGAAAACAACATATCTCATTGCCTTCGTTGAGTTATTTTGTATAGTACTGGCAATGCCATAACAACTTCCGATCCATTGGAATTTTCTTAACCTCAATTTTCTTAGAAACTCCTAGCCTCTAGAAGTCTAATCTCATATGAGCTCCCCTATAGCTCAACAATTCCAAAGAAACTAAAAAGGTTTCAAAGCGTTGACCTTCTCTGTCAGTCACCTCTGAGAGTGTAGAAATAAATGAGTACATCAAATCACCCTCCACCTCTCAAATTCAAGTCATCGAACTAAAAAAATGGCCTCTCCGGTGCAACAACAAGCAACTAAGTAAACCCAACAACTGTTCCATCGTTGATTTCTTATACCCAATTTTCTTTTTTCGTGGCAATTTCCACCCTTTGAAATCACAAAAGCTACAAAGTTCACCATCCAAAAGCGTAAAATCATTCGTTTTAATTCATATGTATTGTCTTCTCTAAAATACTTCCCACTCCAATCCTTGGCGTGCCTTGCCTTCACACTTTTTTTTCCCGCGAATTAAAAAACCAGAGGAAAACAAACCCATCGTTAATTCAAAAACCAAAGAAATCAAAACCTCCTCACTTAGAAATACCTAACAATGCGCGTAGAAAAAATCCACTGTTTATGCCACCTCTTCCCTCCTCTAATATCAGTTGACTTAAACTTCTTTCATACGATAAATCAGTTGATCGAGAACGTCTAATGTTCATAACCGACTAGGGTTTGGAAGAAGCTCTAGTTTTTGCATAGACTTGTCATAAGTTTTAAGGGATGAAAGGACAAATAAAGACCTTTCCTCCAGAGGAAGCAAGCACAATACATAATGTTGGATTGTGAGGAGGTGCAAGGCTCTAATTTTTGCGTAGACTTGTAACTTTTAAAGCATCAAAGGAGATTTAATTTGCAAGTACAAAGTGTTGTAATTTTTTTTGAGCTACCACTGATTCATAATGATTCACATGGGATTCGTCAGAAGCGTTAATGTTGTCCCTCCACCATGAATGCACTATTGTGATAGAAGGTACGGGAATAGGACAACTTATGTCAACTTCCACATAATTGAAACCAAATTATATGACGATTGCATTTCTCAAGAAAATGGAAAAAACAAAATTTCACATTTTTTTGATAGGTAAATATGTAATGATACTTCTCGGACTTGTTGGAAGCCCCTTGATGGGCTATGACGTGTTCAATTTTGATCCCTGCTTGAGTCCAACTAGGTAATTTATTTAATAAAATAGTGGATGCCACCTGTTTCCAGACGCTCGTTGACTTTTCCCTCATCGGTGAGAAGCTCGTTGTTCGTGCGATGGATTGTCTGGCGGGCAATGTTGCAGGGCATAGTGGAGCTCCAAGAAACCTTGTTGGTCAGCTTTCTATCATGGTTTGGAACTTGGTATATATTTAAGTATATACATATTTACATATATACCAAGTATATATAACAATTTATATACCTAGTATATATACAAAGAGATAGACCTAGTGTGTGTATATATATATACATAATATATCAATATATATACTTAATATATATATTCTTTGATATATTGGTATATATACCAACACATATCCTATGTATATATACTATAATTAAAAAATTTCAATGGAATCATACCTTTATACTTCATTGTTCCTTTCTTTGATTTCCTTACGAAGTTATCCACCTCTTCGTTTTCATCTTAATCAACGAAACTACTCAGAATAGTACCTTTATCCTTTGAGTTGTTTTCACTGAGTTTCTTTCCATCTCTGTCGGTTGGGGGAGTGGCTGGTGTTGTATACCCATCTACTATTGATTTCCAAACATCAAATCCCTGTGCATGTAAAACGTTTTTCATCCTTTTTTTCCAGAAGGTATAGTTTTGACCACCAAACGTTGGTGCTCCAATGTTAGTGTATTCCATGATCTCCTTCCACCGGTTAAAATGCTTCCTGAAGGACCTACTATGATACCAATTGTTGGAATATTGAGAGGGGGGTCAATCAATATAAGCACAATCAATACTTTTAATCACAATATAAAAGCCTTAATAAATCTAGTATTCCATATATAAAATAGTATGTAGAACATAAATATTTTAGCTAGAAATGACAGAGAAGAAATGATATAATCAGAACAATACTAGAATAATACCAGAATAACACCAGAAAGAGCACTTTCATTACTAATAGCAATGTTCATTTGCCTCTTTGAGGGGGAAACCTTCAACAGAGCAGAGCTCTATTACAATAATATCCAAGACAAGATTTATCATACCCTCTACTTATATTTATACTCTTTCTATCCAAAAGAACAATCTAGAGGAAGATCCTTCTAGAAGCAAAAGCTTCTATTAGGTCTTCTTAGGTCTTCTTACATTTGACTTATTCTTCCTTATTGCTAGGACTTATTAATATTGACCTTTATTACATAGAATTATATTATTCTACCTATGTGAAGGATTAGGGAGGTTAGGTCTGTAACATTCCCTCCCCCTTGAAGAACAACCTTGTCCTCAAGGCTTTAGATGAGGGAATTGTTGTAGAATGGTGGTCGACTCCCAGCTGGAATCTTCTAAAGGTGTATCTTTCTATTGGACTAACACTTTCAGGATGGTACGTTGACGAAGATGATGCTCTCTCTAGGCCAAGACTGCTTGTGGTTGCAACCATATGGAATCTTCTTCATCCAGCGCAAGGAGACTAGTTTGAGTTTGGCACTTTGTTCCAATCACCTTCTTTAAGCAGTAAACATGAAAAATAGGATGGAGCTTCGACTGAATGGGTAGAGCTAACTGATAGGCACCCAATCCCACATGCTTGAGCACTATATAAGGACCATAAAATTTGGGTGCAAGTTTCTGACAGTGTTGATATTTGAGTGAAGTCTTCTTATAAGGTTGTAGTCGAAGAAATACCTGGTCCCCTTCAAAAAATGGCATAAAGAACAACCTTGATTTGCTTGTTGCCTCATGTGATTCTGAGCCATGACCAAATTATCTTTGAGGGCACGGAGAATAACCTCACAGACAGTAATATTGTTGTCAACCTTCTGAACCTTCGAGACCCATGGCATATAAGAGATAACTGATGGGGTATTTTGGCCATAGACTTCTTCAAAAGGAGTCATGTGAGTAGTTGTATGGTAAGATGTGGTGTACCACCATTCAACGAGGGGTAACAATTGAGCCTACTGATTTTTCCACTCAAATTAAAAACACCTCAAATATGTTTCCAAACACTTGTTGACAACTTCAATCTGGCCATCCCTCTAGGGGTGATAGGCAATGTTGAGATGCAATTGGGTTCCCTTTAGCTTGAACAATTCTTGCCAAAAATTGCTAGTAAAAGTAGGGTCTCTATGAGAGACAATAGAATTAGGCATGCCATGAATCTTGAAGATATTATCCATGAATATTTGAGCCACTTTGGCGGTTGTGAATGGGTGTTGAAGAGCACAAAAATGAGCATGTTGAAGAGACGATCTACTACCACCATGATTAATGACTTATTTCCCGATTTAGGTAATCCCATAATGAAATCCATAGAAATATCTTGCCAAATAGCAGGGGGAATCGAAATAAGTTGGATTTTTCCTTGAGCTTAAACAATTTCTCCCTTTTTGCATTGAAAGACCTCACATTCATCCACAAAGGTGCGGAAGTCATGTTTCATACCCTCCCAGAAAAAAGAACGTTTGACCCGTTCATAGGTTTTGGTAAACCCTGAATGTACGGCGGTGGGTGAGGCATGAAATTCAGAAAGCACTTTGGATTTAAGTTGGGAGTTCTTTCATAAATACAAATGGCCTTTGTAGTGAAGCTCTTCATTATTCCAAGAGTACCTTGGATAAACTATAGAATTGTGTTGCAATTGGTGGAGCTGGATAGAAATTTTGGGATCTTGCAACCATTTCTGATGAACAGCTTGGAGCCAATCTGGTACAATGAAGGAGAGGGAGAAAAGGAACCCGTCTTCTTCATATTTCCAGGAAAGAGCATCGACCACTACATTTTCCTTTCCCTTCTTGTAAATGATCTCATAATCATAGCCAAATAGCTTGGTCACCCATTTTTGTTGTGTCGGGGATGAAATTTGTTGTTCCAGGAAATGCTTGAGACTCTGATGAACATTTTTGATTTGGAATCGTTGACCTAATAAATAAGGACGTCATAGATCCACAACATGTAGAATAGCTAACATTTCATTTCCATAAATGGATTGGCCCAAATTTCACTCTGAAATTTGTTTGCTAGTGAAGGCCAAGGGCCTACCATCTTGCATGAGGATGGCTCCAATTCCTTTCCCAGAAGCATCACATTCCAATAAGAATGTCTTTGTGAATTCTGGGAGGGATACGACAAGGGTCGAGCACATAATGTATTTTAAGGCTTGGAAGGCATGATATGCAACTAAAGTCCAAGTGAAAGCATTCTTTTTAAGGTGGGAAGTGAGAGGAGCTGCAATCTTTCCATAATTCCAAACAAACTTCCTATAATAGCCCGTTAAACCCAGAAAACCTCACAAGCCCTTAAGAGTTTTAGGGTGAGGCTAATCTTCCATAGATTCAATTTTCTTAATATCCAATCGGACACCATCCTTGCCGACAATATGACCCAGGTATTCCACTTCTGAGGCACCAAAGGAACATTTAGATTGTTTGAGGAAAATTTGATGTTTAAAGAGTAGATGGAGAACATTATTCACATGGGAGAGATGGGATGGATAAGTTTTACTATAGATGAGAATATCATCAAAGAAAACTAATACAAAATGATGGAGAAAAGGATGGAAGACATTATTCATAAGACTTTGGAAAGTGGAAGGAGCATTACACAATCCAAATGGCATTACCAAGAATTCATAATGACCCTCATGAGTGAAAAATGAAGTCTTGGGAATGTGTTCTGCTTTCATACAGATCTGGTGGTAGCCAGAATGTAGATCCAATTTGGTGAAGTATTGAGCACCACTCAATTCATCCAAGAGGTCATCAATGACAGGAATGGGGAATTTTTCTTTGATTGTGAGTTTGTAGAGAGTGCGGAAATCAGGACACATGTGCCAAGTACCTTCTTTATTGAGTAACATGACCATAGGGTAAGAATAATGGCTAGTAATGGGACGGATAACACCGGCTTCTAGTAATTAATGAACAATTCTCTCAATTTCATTCTTCTGGGAAAAGGGATGACGATAAGGCCGAACATTGGGAGGAAGACTTCCTAGGATGAGAGGGATGGAATGATCATAGACTTCACGGGAAGGGGGAAGTTCTTGGGGGTGGTAAAAAAACCATGGTGGCGAGAGAGGATAGATTGGAGGTTGGGATGCACAGAAGGTGTCTCAACAACATGAATGGAGTGGAGTTGGGTTATAATTCCCGAATGAACTTTTTCTAGGAGATTTTCCATGCGATCAGAACTGATGATCTCAGGGGAGTCTACAATGATGCCTTGGAACTTATATTATTGTCCATCATGTTGGAATTGCATGGTTAAGTCCTTAAAATACATGAGAATGGGGCTTTGAGTGTGTAACCATTCAGAACCAAGAAAAATGTCACAACCACCCATGTCTATAGCAAACATATGGGATTTCAGGTGATACTGACCAATTTGGAGTCGCACATTTTCACATCATCCCCCACATTTCATGGAACCACCATTGGTAATCATGATTTGAAAATTATTGACGACACAGATGTAACAATTGACTTCTTGGGAAATGCAGTGATGAATAAAGTTATGGGTGCTACCACTATCCACAAGGATGATGCCTTTCCTATTTTTGATGTAACCAATTAATTTGAGATTCTGGGGAGCAGAGAAGCCAGTGAGGGAATTAAGTCAAATCATTGGGTCAACGTCTGGTGGGTCAGAGGGTGGGGTGAGGTCAGAAGGCGGTGGTAGTGAAACAACAACATCTTCTTCAGAAATATCCTTTGTCACAACCATAAACATATTTTTTTCGTTACACTTGTGCCCGAGAAAATATTTGTCATCACAATTATAACAAAGACCCTTGAATTGGCATTCAACCATTTCATCCCTGGTTAATTTCTGGATCTTGAGGGGAGGTGAAGGAGGGGAAAATTTGGTGGTTTTAGGGCTAGGAGGAAAGGAGGTTTTGTGGGTCTGGGAGGACACGACTGTTGGGCTTCCTTGGCTCGTTGAGTAGCTTCCAACCAAGTCTGGGGGCGTGCCGTGAGGACATGGGCATGAATTTCATCTTGGAGGCCACTCATAAATAATTCCCTAAAGAAAGCATCTGACATGCCTCTGTTATGAAATCCAAGTGATCAAATGTAGCAATAAAGTATTCCACTATCCCAGATTGCTTTAACTTGGTCAAACAGTTTAAATGGTGGGTGTGAGAGTCAAAGTGGTCATACATTTCGGCCACAAACTGTGTCCAAGCAAGATACCCTTGGCATGCCTTTTTTTGCTATTTACACCATTGCCATTGTTCTCAATCAAGATGTAGGACACCATAACGAATATTGTCTAAATCATCAGTAATTCCATGTAAAGAGAAATAATGTTCCATTTCGGTGACCCAACCTATAGGATTTGATCCATCAAATTTGTTCACCTCAATTTTAGGAGGGAAGAGGTCTTGAAAAAAGTGGGTAGTATGAGGGCCTTGGTAATGGGAAGTGTCATGGTCATCCGGATAAGATAGTTGTTCAGAAGAGGAAGGGTTTATACTGTTTTATAAAATAGATCCATGTTTTTCTTAAGAAATCATCAATAAATGTAATAAATTAGGTATTTCCTCTTATAGATGGTGTTTACATTTGTCCACAGATATTTGAATGTACAATTTCCAGTGGATATTTTTCTCTATATGACTTGCCAACTGGAAATGACTCTCTATGTTGTTTTCCAAGGATGCAGCCTTCACATATTCTTTTTTATTTTTCAATTAATGGAAAACCTTTTACTATATCCTTTGTATGTAGCATCTTCATACCTCCAAAGTTTAAGTTTCCAAATCTAAAATTCCATAACCAGGAATCATCCTGCACTTCAAATTGGAATGCTTCCTGCAACTCTTTGCTATTGTCTTCTTCTTTCTTGAAACTGCATGCACTATCTTTTTCTTCTTTAGAATAGGTCACACTTACTTCCTCGCTATATTCTTTGAATGCAGTGTGAGAATGCACATATTTTTCTTCATAGACAGCTTGCGTTGTTTTTTTCTTCATGGTTGGCTTCAATGTCAATGGAAACATTATGTTGCTTTTCATATGGATTCTTGCAATGAGCTGGTTGCTTGGATATTTGTCTAAAATCACACAGTGGTTATCTTCCATGTAGATTTTTTATCCATTCTATAACAATTTTCTTGTGCTCATAAAGTTATGTTTTAGATCAGAACCATAATATACACCAAGCATAACCTTTTTCTCCCCCTGTTTTGTCAGAATTTTAATATTGCCTTTGCCTAACACAGTGACTTGGATATTGGTCCCAAGTGTAACTTTAGTTTGGACTGACTTATCCAAACTAGAAAACAATTCTAAATTTCCTAGCATGTGATTATTGCAGCCTATAGAAATTTCTTTAGCACGTGCCATAAACATAGGGATGGAGGGAGTATGTGCGCTTTTTGACTGATCTTGTCCTTTCTTACTCTGATTATACTCTCTCTTTCTACATTCATATGCATAATTTCCATGATTTCTACAGTAATGGCACTGAATATTTGATTTATCAAATCTCTAATTACTTGGCCGATTGTTATTTGGATTTTGACCTCTTCCACCAGTATTTGTAGGACTGCTATTGCGTCCTCCTCTAATAGAGCTCCTTCTTCTACCTCTAGAGTTAGCTCTCCCCATTCCTCTTCCACGACTTATAGATGACTGCACAAAAAATGCATTTTCTAATGACATATTTGATCTATTTAATATGTGCTCATGATTAATGAGGGAGGCTTGAAGTTCATCTAGGTTAAATTAACTCAGGTCTTTGTTCTCTTCAAAATTCACAACAAGGATATCAAATTTAGGAGGAAGACTCCTAAGTACCTTCTCAAAAACCTTCCTATCCTCTATGATTTCTCCATGAGACTTAATCTGATTTATCAGGTCAATAACATGGGTATAAAAGGAATCTATTGAATCTGTGTCTTTCATTGACAGAGTTTCAAAATCTCTTCTAAGAGTTTATAGTTTTGAAGTCTTGACTTTGTCCATACCTTGATAATAATTTTTTAATATTTCCCATGCTTCCTTGGCTTGCTTTGTCGATGCAACTCTTGGGAGTATGCTTTCATGCATGGCTTGATGTATGTAAAACATTGTCTTTCCATCCTTCTTCCTTTGATATTTCAAAGAATCCTTCTCAGCTTGTGTGAGAGCCTATGTTGCATAATTTGTTGGTTCCACATAGATATTATCGACTATCTCCCATACATCTTGACCCCGAAAAAATTCATTCATGGTCAGAGACCATAACCCAGAACTTTTTCCCATAAAAGTGGGACGTTGTAGATTTGAAGTAGAAGCCATGATTTCTCCTTATGACAGAGTTTCTTCTCTTGAAGCTTACTCTGATAAAACCTGCTCTAATAGAACTTGCTCTGATAAAACCTTCTATGATACTAGATATCAGATCTATAACACATAGATAAACTAGGTGCAACATAGTTGCAAAGACTACGCACTGAAATTCTTCGTCGTTGAACACTCAGTACTTATCGTGCAGTTTCAATACCACGTTGTAGACTATGTGTTGTGATGATAACACTTAATAAAGTGATTTCTTGTCACTGTGCTACTCTCAACACATAAACTTACAAACACGATAGAACTCAAAAATACTCATGAATATGAAAACACACAAATAATTATTATATATTATCAACTTGAATATTGCACGCTGTTACAAAAAATACAATAATGTGCAGAGCTTCGGCTCCAACAACTTCTGCAAACTTACAAAACAGAGCTTGTGTTCTCAAACTTCTTTGACTACCTATACAACTATTATTGCTTCTAATTATCAACTAACACACACACTGTATCGACTACCTATAGACTCAGACATATAAATATGAAGACACATACTTTCTGTAGAAGCAAACCGACTCAAAACATTTAAGACAGCAATAAATTTTACTGACTCTATCTGATTTACTAAGCTTGAGAAAGATAAAATATCAGCTCATTTAATAACGCTCCTTCTAACACCTTCTTGTTGTGTCTGATTGTGTAATGTCTCTAATTTCTATGACAGACAGATTCTATGTAAGCATTAAGCTCATGACTTATAATTAATATTTCCAACAAATGTGATAGTTGGATGGACAATAAATTTTTATTTATAACCTTCAGTATTTTAAGAAAAGTTATTATGTTGAAGGCTTAATGTGAGAATTGGATGGACAATAAAATTTAAGAAAAGTTATTATGTTGAAGTATAACTTTAGTATTTTATGAAAAGGTATTATGTCTAAGGAATTTTTAATGGAGAAATATTGGCCATAGTTTCTTTTTCATTTTTTTGTTATATTTTTCAATCAATTTTAGTCTAAATTCGGCAAGAATTCTTGGAACTATGGATTTGAGTGATCAAGTATGTATAATCCAAGTGCCACAGGTTTTTTCAAGATGTTGAATCCATCGTTGCATTCCAAAATGCAATTTAAGCAACAAAAAATTGTAATTTGCAAATCCAATAATATCTATCTCAAGTAATCTCACTCATATCTTTTAGCCAACATTAATCCCCACTAATTCTAATTGCTCCAGATTCCAACCCATAGCTGCAACCAAGACAACACTCAAAAAGAATGAAGAAGAGTACACCTGACTTCCTTGATATGGCCACTTTGCATAAAAGTAGTCGAGAGTTGCATGGCCATCTTCGGCTTTGTTCCGTTTGGCACTTGTGGGAACATATTCAGGAGAAAACGCTTCAAGAAGATCAGAGCCAATTCCCCACTTAACCCAAAGCGGGACTTGCAGAGCACCATATACGCACCTCCCAATACCCTTATTTAAACCTAACTCTCCTGCTACTAATGCAAACACTATCTCTAAAACTATCACGGCCAAAAGCACAAGGCTCCTTATATTTGTAATTTTGGCCGCGTCATCTTTGAAAATGAAACAGTCCATGCCAAAGCCAACACATATGGATTCTATTATCACAACAACCCTAGGTTTAGAAGGTGGCATGGGGGGTATTTTATACCATTTGCCAATGCCTCCGTTAAATGCAATAAGCACAACAGCCCAAACACTAAAACAAATCAAGTTGACACAACCAATTATAAACAATAGGGTTCTGTTGCCTAAAATGTTACCTCTAAATTCCATCACTTGGAAAACAGAATCAGTCTTTACGACGACCAGAGTGCTGGTTAGAAACACGTTGGCAGGAAGTCCATTTCCTTTACCATCCACGACATAACTTCTTACTGCCCTTCTCGTTGTCAGTGAACTAGAATTTAGCCATCCACTTTGAACAAGAAAGTTAGTGGAAGGTTGATGAATATTTCAACGAAACTAATTACTATTAAAGAGATTGTGTTGTATATGACTAGTGTTAGAAATAGTAATTATTTCACGACACATAAATTAATTTCCACCGCCTTGACCGCTAAAGTTCTAAAAGGTTATCACCACCACACCATTTTCGCCTTGACTGATTGAAGTAGCAAAGGTGCATCCACTGTTTTTTTTATCTTAGCTCAACTAATTTCAAAGGGAAAATGAACCTTCAAATCTCTAAAATGTCAAATACGATTTAGGGGAAGGGGAAAGTTAATTAAGGTAATCGACTAATTGCATCTATATATATATATATATATCTATGTAATCATGTTTTTGAGTGAGATGAAATAGATAATGAAATTTTGAGAGTGTTAACTAGGGATTGTATACTTTGTTTATGTTTGAATCTGAGTTTGTAAACTCATGTTAAATGTTCATATTTATTGATGACGATACAGAGTATTTTGTGATAACAGAGTAATTTTTTTTTGTTGTAGCATATATACTTTGTTTCTTATATCACTTTGAAAACTCCATTTAAATCCTTATGTTCTGCAATGTTTTGTTGTAACATGCTATTGAGTTTTAGTACAAAAACTGTTGCACTGAATGATTCATTGAAGATATTTCAGTGTTGTAATCTGAGTTTTAGTTTGTTGTTGTAATTTCCCTATTATGATGTAACTCTGTTTGTTGTAGCTTATTATGTAGATTAGAATATGGAGAACAAATCTATTTTATTGCTGCTAGAAGAGAGTATCAATTTTAGTTTATGATGCAAGGACGGTTTACTTAAGTTTTTGTTGTAATAGCTCTTTATTGTTTGTTGAAACAGTTGTTGACACTGTTCACTCGTACTATTACATAGTGCTAAAATTCTTGGTGTAATTGTTTGTTGTTTCCTAAAACACTCCCCTGCATCCTTCATTTTCATATCAAAGTGAGCAATATTTTTTGTTCTTTGTTGTAACTAAATACACTGATTTAGAATTTGATTTGAAATGGCTACAAATAGTAGTTTGGTTTAGCCACATATTCATGTTTTGATTGAGAGGAATTATGATTCTTGGTTTATCAAAATGAAAACAATTATGAGTTATCAATATATTTGAGAGTGTGTTATTGTTGGTTATCCAAATCATGTTGACCAAGCAACATAAATGGATTTGACAAATGTTGAGCGAACTTTGTTGAAGGAGAATAAAAAAAAAAAAACAAAGCTCCGGGTCTTATTCAACAGGGCCTAACTAAAACCATATTTTTCAAGGTGTCAAGTATATTGTCTTCAAAGAAAGCTTGGTACACTCTTGAAACCAACTATCAAGGTGTATCCAAGGTGAATATTATTAAGGTTCATAATTTGAGAAGGGACTTTAAGAATCTGAAGATGAAGGATAGTGAGTCACTTAATAGTTTCATGACTCAAGTCATGAATGTTGTGAATCAGCTAAGACAGTATGGTGAAGACCTCTCAAACAAGAGAGTAATTGAGAAAGTTCTTAGATATTTTCCAAAGAAATTTGAATCCATAGTTGTATCCATAAAATACTTTAAATATATTAATCTAATGCATATTGATGAATTAATTGGTTCTCTGATTGCTCATGAATTCTCGATGTCTAGATATGATAATCCATTAGAGAATTCCTTCAAATCCTAGCTACATGTTACTAGAGGCAGAGGAAGAGGAAGGTCTAGTAGTAGAGGAAGAGGAGCTCGATTTGCTGGTCAAAGGGATATAAAAAATAATTCTGATTCTGAGGAGAAAACTCAGCATAATTTTCCTAGTTTAAGGGGAAGTAGCAACAGATCTTAGCAACAAGGAAATCAGAGGTATGATAAATCTAAGGTACAATGTTATTATTATAAGAAATTTGTACATGATGCTAACAAGTGTTGGAAGAAGCAAGAAAATGTTGGAAAGAAATCTGCACACATGACAGAGGAGTGAGAGGATGACCAGAAACCTGTGTTTTTTACTTGTAATGTCACCTAGGAAAGTTCAAATGATGTTTGTTTTTTGGACAGCAGATGTAGAAATCACATGACTAGAAATAAAGACTTGTTTTCCAGTTTAGATACGAGTATTCAGTCTAAGGTAAAGTCTGGTAATGACATTAAGGTAAGAGTTAATGGTAAAGGTGTGATTCATGTTAATGATGGAAGAAGAAAAATAGATTATGTTTATTATGTACCTGGTATGAAATGCAATTTGATAAGTGTTGGACAACTGATAGAAAAAAAATACAAAGTGTTCTTCAAGAACAAGGTATGTACAATTTATAATAAGTATCCAAGTAATAAGTTGATTGCTAGGGTAGAGATGACAAATAATAGAATGTTTCCGCTTATTATGAGAAATTATCTGACTGACACTTTGAATGCTTATAAAGGTAAAGGTTTAGATGATTCATGCTTATGGCATTTTAGATATGGCCATTTACATTTTGGAGGTCTAGATTTGTTGCATAAGTAGAAAATGGCGAAGGGGTTTCCTAGTATTCAGCAACCAACAAGCTTGTGTGAGAGTTGCATACTTGCAAAGCATCACATGGATACATTTATCTCTGGAGTTTTGTATAGGGCTAAAGCTCCATTGGAACCTGTTCACAAAGAATTATGTGGACCAATGCAACCACATTCATTGATTGGTAATGTTTATTTTATGACTTTTATTGATGATTTCAATCGAAGAGATTGGGTTTATTTGTTGTAGCATAATTCTGAAGCTTTTGATATATTTAAGAGGTTTAAATTTATTGTTGAAAATGAGAGTGGAAAATATATTAAAGTCTTGAGATCAAACAAAGGAGGTGAGTATATGCTAACTGATTTCATAGAATTTTGTTAGTCTCATGGAATCAAGAGATAATTTACTACTCATTATACTCCACAACAGAATGGAGTAGTTGAATGGAAGAATCGAACCATTGTGAATATGGCTCGAAGTATGTTGAAGGAGAAGCATCTTCCGGACGAATATTAGGGAGATGCAGTTAATTTTTCAGTATATATTCTGAACAAGAGTCCAACTAAGAGTGTGAAGAACCAAGTTCCCGGGAAAGCTTGGAGTGGTAAGAATAGCAGTGTATCATGTTTGAGGATTTTAGGGTGTGTAGCGTATTCACATGTACCTGAAGAGATGAGGATAAAATTGGATGACAGAAGTGAGAAATGATTCTTTATTGGATACCGTGAGGAGTCTAAGGCATATAGATTCTATAATCCTATCACCAAGAAGTATGTTATCAACAAAGATGTTGAGTTCAAGGAAGAAGAGGCTTGGGATGGTATCATTGATAAAGTTGTTTCATGGGGAGCTAAAGTATCCCATGAAGATGATGATGGAGATGAGTAGGTCATAGAGGGTGGACAATTGATTCTACAGTCACATACACATTCAGCAAGAACTAATGTAAGAAAATCACCAAAGTCAATCCATAACATCTAAGAACACCCAAAACACATGAGCATGGTGAGCCATCAGGTCATGGTGGAAAGCAAACATGATCAGAGGTAAGTGATGAATCAAATCTTACTTTAGCTTCATTAAGAAAGAGAATTAGAGGTCAGAAGACTAGAAGTTTAAGAGAATTGTATGGGAAACATGATGAAGTAAATCAAGTTTCAAATGTTGCATTAATTGCATGTGATCCTATAAATTTTGATGAGGTTGTTAAAAAGGAAGTTTGGGTAGAATCTATGAATGAGGAAATTGATTCCATAGAAAGGAATAACAATTGGGAACTTGTAGATTTGCCTGAAGATAAAAATTGTATTGGTGTTAAATGGATTTACAAGACCAAGTTAAATGTTGAAGGTGAAGTTGAGAAGAACAAGGAAAGGCTTGTAGCTCATGGGTTCAATCAACAACCTGGTATTGATTACAATGAAAATTTTGCACATGTAGCCAGGCTTGATACAGTAAGAATGGTGTTAGCCATTGCTTCTCATAATAAATGGTGTATGTACCAGATGGATGTTAAGTCTACATTTTTAAATGGTTTTCTGGAAGAAGAGGTTTATGTGAAACAACCTCCAAGATATGATATTGATGGATAAGAAGCTAAGGTCTACAGGTTAAAGAAAGTGTTGTATGGATTGAAATAACCACCTAGAGTATGGTACAACATAATTGATGAATACTTGAATGGTGAAGGATTCAATAGGAGTCTGAGTGAGCCAACTCTGTATACAAAGGCAAATCAGGAAGTTAAACTCTTGATTGTATTCTTTTATGTTGATGATTTGATTTTCACCAGAAATCTTTCATTGGATGAGTTTAAGACAACCATGAAAACTGAGTTTGAAATGATGGATTTAGGAATGATGAAATATTTTCTAGCCATTGAAGTAAATCAATCTGAAGATGGTATTTTTATTTGTCAAACTAAGTATGCAAAGGACATATTGAAAAGGTTTAGGATGGTGAACTATAAACCAGCTGTAACACCAATTGCAACTAGCACAAAACTCAGTAAAAATGATGAGGGGTCATGTGTTGATCTGACTCTGTATAAAAGACTGGTTGGAAGTATTATATGTATTTGAAAGTAACAAGGCCTGATATTATGTTTGTTGTAAGTCTGATTTCTAGATTTATGGAGTCTTTGAAGAACACCCATTGGCAAGATGGAACGAGGATTCTAAGATATGTTGTTGGAACATCTAAGTATGGTGTCTTGTACACATCAGATTCATATTTTCAATTGATTGGATATATTGATAGTGATTTTGTAGGTAGTGTAGATGACAGGAAGAGAACATCGGGATATGTGTTCATCTTTGAATCGAGAGTTGTAACATGGGATTTAAAGAAGCATCCCATTGTGACTTTATCATTTGTTGAGGTAGAGTATGTTGCAACAACAATAGTTGCATGTCACACTATGTGGATGAGAAGAATTATGGAGTTGTTAAATGAACGGGATGATCCAACTCAGATTTTCTATGACAATAAATCAACCATTGCAGTGTCACAAAATCATCTATTCCATTAAGCATATTGTTACTAGATATCATTTTATTCGAGAGTTGATAAACAATGATGAAATTTCTGTAGAGTTTTGCATATTTGAACATGAGTTTGTTGATATGTTTATAAATCCCTTAACAAAGGAGTTGTTTGAAATTCACATGAAAAATATAGGGGTTTGTAAGATGTAGCAACATTCTTCTTAAATGTTGGAACATGTTGTAGCATTTTGCAATAATGAAATTTTGAATGTTGAAGGCTCTAACAACAACTTAGAGTTGCAACAATTTTGTTCTAGTGAAATAATTAAGGGAGAGAATGTTAGAAATAGTAATTATTTAACCACCCAGAAATTAATATCCGACCGTTGAAGTACTAAAAGGTTATCATCGCCACAGTGTTTCAGTTGACCAATTAAAGTAGCAAAGGGGCATCCAGTGTTTTCTATCTCAACTTAACGAATTTCAAAGGGGAAATGAACCATCAAAGCTATGAAAAGCCAAATATGATTTAGGCACATATGATCTAGGCACAGTGAAGGGGAAAGTTAATTAATTTAACCGACGAATTGCATCAATATATATATATATATATATATATCTATGTAATCTTGTTTTTGACTGAGATGAAATAGATAATGAAAATTTTGAAAGTATTAATAGGAGATTTTATACTCTGTTTATGTTTGAATCTGAGTTTGTAAACTCATGTTAAATGTTCAGATTTATTGATATTGATCCATAGTATTTTGTTGGAACATAGTAATTTTTTTTTTGTTCTCTATGTTTTCCTATATCATTTTGAAAACTCCATTTAAATTCTTATGTTGTGCAATGTTTTGTTGTAACATGCTATTGACTCTTGAGTTTTAGTACAAAAATACTGTGTTGATTTGCTGTTGCAGGGAATGATTCATTGAAGTTATTTCATTGTTGTAACGTGAGTTATAGTTGGCTGCAATAATTCCCCTGTTCTGTTGTAACCTTCCTATATCAGTTTGAAAACTCCATTTAAATTCTTATGTTGTGCAATGTTTTGTTGTAACATGCTATTGACTCTTGAGTTTTAGTACAAAAGTACTGTGTTGATTTGCTGTTGCGGGGAATGATTCATTGAAGTTATTTCATTGTTGTAACGTGAGTTATAGTTGGCTGCAATAATTCCCCTGTTCTGTTGTAACGTGAGTTTTAGTTCGCTGCAATAATTCCCCATCCCAACCAAACAATCAACTGTATAATCAACAATTGCTTCATCTTTTGGATTCAGTACAGCGAATCCAAAATACAATCTCGGCCCAAGTTTTCCAAACCTATGACAAACACAAAAGAACTCTCGACACAAATCATAACATTGCTGCAAAATCTTATAGGAAAAGGGTTGCAGAGTCGTTGTGTCCGCAATAAAGTTTCTAGTTGAAACACCGACGAAGTTTTCCGTAACCCTAAAGTTTCCCTAGTTTTATTGAATTCCTGGTAAAGTTTAATGAAGTTTCTGCATGGCCAACGGATTTTCACCGAACATTTCGAGGAAAGTTGAACATATCACAAGGTTTGCATCACATTAATGTTAATGTGATACTTTGGACGGACAACAAATTTTTATATATAACTTTTAGTATTTTAAGAATAGGAAAAGTTAAGAAAAGTTATCAGGCCGAATGTGATAGTTGGACGGACAATAAATTTTTATGTGTAACTTTTAATTTTTTAAGAAAAGTTATTATGCAGAAGGAATTTTTTTAAGAAAAGAAAGAAAAATTATTATGGCAAAGAAATTTATTTAGGAGGGCTTTTGCCCAACTAACTAACTTTTAATATTAAAAAGAGACAAGTTATTATGCGGAAGGAATTTATTTAGCAAGGGCTTTAGCCAAAAAAAAAAAATTAATATTTTAAAAGTTACGTTAAAGAAATTTCTTAAAAAGTGTTTTTGTCCTAACCACATTGAGTGATCAAAATTGAATGGCTAGTCTTAATTTTAATTTTAATTGGAAGGGCATATAATTGTCTGAAGTGATCAAATTAATTGCACTTCAATTGAAAAGTGTAAATTAAGTAAATCTTTCATTATACCAATTGTCTTATATATCAATGCGTGTATAGAAGGGCACACATTTTCAAAGGTAGTCTTGTTGTGTTCCATCCATATGTTCCAACAAATAATACTAGGCAGATTTTGATAAGTTGGTTCCTTCTTTGTCTAGCGATCAAAGCAGTCATCCAAAGAGTATACTCCCTAAATAGTCCTCAAGTTTAGACCACCTATAATTCTTTGCCAAACTTTTTTTGTAAAGGGACAAGTATTTACAAGATGATTTACTAATTCAGAATCCTTTAAACAAAGGTAACAAATGTTTGGTCCTTCCCACCCCCTAGCTTGTAAGTTATCCCAGGTCAGGATCTTGTTTTCCATTGCAAGCCATGTAAAGAGTTTTATTTTTAGTGCCAGAGCCCACTTCCACATATAGTTCGCCTCCATCCCATAGATTTTTGCATCCAAATTTTTGTATCTAGAGCCCCATAAATATTTTTAACTAAAATATATCCTGACTTATCCCCCCCAATCCAGTTAAGCTCATTGGGCCTCTCCAGGAGCATAATCCATGCCTCTGCTAACCCCCTGCAATAAAGGTCCCACTGCAATGCCAAGGGACCTGCGATATTTTAAAAAGCAGTATCTTTCCACTGAGAGAAGATTGCACCTTATCGTTACAGTCCACATGCTTGAAAAATATAATATACATTTTTCTCATTTAGTAAAGTGATCATATCTTTTGAAAGAATCGTAGAATTCCCCATGCCCAGGATCATATCCTTTCCAACAATAATCTCATGTCTGTCCCTGGGCTTCCATCACAACCAATGAATAATGATTGAAAGGGTTTTTTTTCAGATTTCTCCAAATCTGAGAAGTTGTGGTCGAGCTTTTAGTAACTGTTATGATCCAGGTAGTAATTGTAACATGAGGAAAATATCTATCCTTTATAACTTTGTGCCAAATCCCATCGTTCATCAGAACCCACCATAGAGAGTTTGCCACTAGTGCTTTGTTGAAGATGAAAATATTCTGCAAACCTTATCCTCCAAAATGCTTTGGTCTTGTCCCTGAGGTGTAGGACAGTCGGTGACGGAGTGTGTTGTTAAGCCACTCCATGATGTTAAAGTCACCGGTTCGAAACCTACGGGGACAAAAAAAACCAACCATGTTAAGGGTTGGTGTGGCTCAGGCCGGGTGCGATCCCCGGGTGATTTTGACG
>SNQJ01S0005529.1:128523-141424 GCA_010110895.2 Picea sitchensis | reverse complement strand
CATACCTTTATACTTTCTTGTTCCTTTTTTTGATTTCCTTACGAAGTTATCCACCTCTTCATTTTCGTCTTAATCAACGAAACTTCTCAGAATAGTACCTTTATCCTTTGAGTTGTTTTCGCTGAGTTTCTTTCCATCTCTGTCGGTTGGGGGAGTGGCTGGTGTTGTATACCCATCTAATATTGATTGCCAAACATCAAATCCCTGTGCATGTAAAACGTTTTTCATCCTTTTATTCCAGAAGGTATAGTTTTGACCATCAAACGTTGGTGCTCCAATCTTAGTGTATTCCATGATCTCCTTCCAGCGGTTAAAATGCTTCCTGAAGGACCTACTCTGATACCAATTGTTGGAATATTGAGAGGGGGGGTCAATCAATATAAGCACAATCAATACTTTTAATCACAATATAAAACCCTTAATAAATGTAGTATTCCATATATAAAATAGTATGCAGAACATAAATATTTTAGCTAGAAATGATAGAGAAGAAATGATATAATCATAACAATACTAGAATAATACCAGAATAACACCAGAAAGACCACTTTGATTACTGATAGCAATGTTCACTTGCCTCTTCGAGGGGGAAACCTTCAACAGAACAGAGCTCTATTACAATAATATCTAAGACAAGATTTATCATACCCTCTACTTCTATTTATACTCTATCTATCCAAAAGAACAATCTAGAGGAAGATCCTTCTAGAAGCAAAAGCTTTTATTAGGTCTTCTTACATTTGACTTATTCTTCCTTATTTCTAGGACTTATTAATATTGACCTTTATTACATAGAATTATATTATTCTACCTACGTGAAGGATTAGGGAGGTTAGGTCCCTAACATTCCCTCCCCCTTGAAGAACAACCTTGTCCTCAAGGCTTTAGATGAGGGAATTGTTGTAGAATGGTGGTCGGCTCCCAGGTGGAATCTTCTGAAGGTGTATCTTTCCGTTGGACTAACACTTCCTGGATGGTGCGCTGACGGAGATGATGCTCTCTCTAGGCCAAGACTGCTTGTGGCTGCAACCATATGGAATCTTCTTCATCCAGCTCAGGGAGACTAGTTTGAGTTTGGCACTTAGTTCCAATGACCTTCTTTAAGCAGTAAACATGAAAAATAGGATGGATCTTCGACTGAATGGATAGAGCTAATTGATAGGCCACCAATCCCACATGCTTGAGCACTATATAAGGATCATAAAATTTGGGTGCAAGTTTCTGACAGTGTTGATATTTGAGTGAAGTCTGCTTATAAGGTTGTAGTCGAAGAAATACCTGGTCCCCTTCAAAAAATGGCATTCGGAATGACCTTGATCTAGTTGTTGACTCATGTGATTCTGAGCCATGACCAAATTATCTTTGAGGGCATGGAGAATAACCTCACAGACAGTAATATTGTTGTCAACCTCTTGAACCTTCGAGACCCATGGCATATAGGAGATAACTGATGGGGGATTTTGGCCATAGAATTCTTCAAAAGGAGTCATGCGAGTAGTTGTATGGTAAGATGTGTTGTACCACCATTCAACCAGGGGTAACCATTGAGCCCACTAATTTTTCTGCTCAAATGCAAAACACCTCAAATATGTTTCCAAACATTTGTTGACAACTTCAATCTAGCCATCCCTCTAGGGGTGATAGGTAGTGTTGAGATGCAATTGGGTGCCCTATAGCTTGAACAATTCTTGCCAAAAATTGCTAGTAAAAGTAGGGTCTCTATGAGAGACAATAGAATTAGGCATGCCATGAAGCTTGAAGATATTATCCATCAATATTTGAGCCACTTTGGCGGTTGTGAATGGGTGTTGAAGAGCACAAAAATGAGCATGTTTGAAGAGACGATCTACTACCACCATGATTACTGACTTATTTCCCAATTTAGGTAATCCCATAATGAAATCCATAGAAATATCTCGCCAAATAGCAGGGGGAATCGAAAGAAGTTGGATTTTTTCTGAAGCTTTGACAATTTCTCCCTTTTTGCATTGAAAGACCTCACATTCATCCACAAAGGTGCGGATGTCCTGTTTCATACCCTCCTATAAAAAAGAACGTTTGACCCGTTCATAGGTTTTGGTAAACCCTGAATGTTCGGTGGTGGGTGAGGCATGAAGTTCAGAAAGCACTTTGGATTTAAGTTGGGAGTTCTTGCATAAATACAAATGGCCTTTGTAGTGAAGCTCTTCATTATTCCAAGAGTACCCTGGAGAAACTGTAGAATTGTGTTGCAATTGGTGGAGCCGGCTAGAAATTTTGGGATTTTGCAACCATTTCTGATGAACAGCTTGGAGCCAATCTGGTACAGTGAAGGAGAGGGAGAAAAGGGACCTGTCTTCTTCATATTTCCAGGAAAGAGCATCGGCCACTACATTTTCCTTTCCCTTCTTGTAAATGATCTCATAATCATAGCCAAATAGCTTGGTGATGCAGGAGCATCGCTCACTCATCAAGCGAGCCAACGCGTGGAAAGAGAAAAACAGCTAGACAGTGCCAGTGCATAAATTTTTGAATTGCTTTGAAGATTGTTGCGCTGCCATTTGAATGAAAGCATTCATAAGAAGCGCACTTGTATTGTAATGTAGATAGGAAGGCATTTAATAGTTTTAATGCTGTTAGATAGGAATTAACTCTAGATTAGACAGTTTTGCTTTCGAGAGAGAAAACGGGATATAGGCACCCTCCTTTGTATCATTGTAGGATTATTCAGATTATTCAGCATTAGCATTGAGAGAAAGAAGAGCAGAGCAGAGAACCTGCGAAAAATCCCCATGTACAGATATTGAATTAATAGGAAAGCTTTGATTCAATTTCATGGCTATAATTATTCTCTGTGTATTGTTGATATTATGTTGTTGCATACTTGCTTCTTGTTATGCCTTTGTTATATATGTTGCATATGTGATTTCATGGCAGATTAGGAATCTGGGAGAGAGGCGAGAATAAGTCTCAAATTGTTTCTCGGTTCGAGCCAGGAGATTCCTGCATAGAGTGCAGTTGAATTCCTCCGCATAGAGTGCGTTGAGGGGGCTCTACAGTTAAACTCTTATTCCCTTCTACCGGAATTGTGTTGGTTATTCGAACCGTGCAGGTGAAGTGCAGGACAGATTGAAAATCTCAGAGATGAGTCTGAGAGAAGGAGGACTGGACTGTTGCTAGCAGGATTGCACAGGGTCTAGACGACTTCGACTCTTTGAGAGTTGTTTGAAGTCGAGCACAGGAAGTGCGTGAAAGGTCTCTGAAGGAGTCTGAGGGACCAAGCTCAGGAGGGATAGTTCCGTGGGCAAGACTTTGGGAACAGACCCAGGAGGAGCGTGAACAGAATTGAGCCTTGGGAGCAGGAAGAGTTCTCAAGAGGAAGAGAATCGACAACTTGTAATCCCTGTAAAGTTTTGCGAGATCCCGAGGATCGGCAGATCAAGGAGGAGTTACGCGGGAGTTAACCCGTAAGCGCAGGCGAGGAGGATTAAAGTCCATCGGACTTCGGGGTTTTGGCATTCGGAGTTTGGCGAGGTAATAATTTTATACCTCGTGAAATCCCGAGTCGCGATTTCTCGATTTAACGGGAGCCGTCGATGAGAGTAGGGACGCGTGGCGCATGATCCCGAGAAGTCGGAGAATCGGGGTTCAGCGTTTAGGGTTTTCAATAGCAAGAAACATCTGCGCCGTGGATTCGCGATACGTGAAATCCTGAAGTGACGTGGCAAGGGGGACCACGAGACATAGTGGAATCCACGTGGCGTTGGATCGGGATTCGGGGTTCGGTGATTTGGAGAGCAAGTGAAATGCGACAATACAATTGCCGATTTTCTGAGAGGGAAATTTTCGAAATCCGAAAGCGTTGACCCATTGACCATCGGGGATCGGGGTTTTGTTTTGCATGTGAGTTGTGATCACGTGAACCGCGAATTCCCGAGTCGCGATATCCCGATTTCCGAAGGAGAGATCGCTGAAGGAGTTACTGTGGGTGACTCGTGACTCCTGAGGGGAGTTGGAAGAGCTTAGACTCTTCGGGCCCGTGGTTGAAGAAGATCCTGGTGGGAGCGGTTTGCTCGTTCAGGGGCAGGTCCGCGTCACTTGGTCACCCATTTTTGTTGTGTTGGGGATGAAATTTGTAATTCCAGGAAATACTTGAGACTCTGATGAACAGTTTTGATTTGGAATCATTGACCTAATAAATAAGGATGTCATAGATCCACAACATGCAGAATAGCTAACATTTCCTTTCCATAAATGGATTGGCCTAAATGTCACTCTGAAATTTGTTTGTTAGTGAAGGCCAAGGGCCTACCATCTTGCATGAGGATGGCTCCAATTCCTTTCCCGGAAGCATCACATTCCAATACGAATCTCTTTGTGAATTCTAGGAGGGATAGGACAGGGGTCGAGCACATAACGTATTTTAAGGCTTGGAAGGCATGATATGCAGCTAAAGTCCAAGTGAAAGAATTCTTTTTAAGGTGGGAAGTGAGAGGAGCTACAATCTTTCCATAATTCCAAACAAACTTCCTATAATAGCCCATTAAACCCAGAAAACCTCACAAGCCCTTAAGAGTTTTAGGGTGAGGCCAATCTTGCATAGATTCAATTTTCTTAATATCCAATCAAACACCATCCTTGCCGACAATATGACCCAGGTATTCCACTTCTGAGGCACCAAAGGAACATCTAGATTGTTTGAGGAAAATTTGATGTTTAGAGAGTAGATGAAGAACTTGATTCACATGGGAGAGATGGGATGGCTAAGTTTTACTATAGATGAGAATATCATCAAAAAAAAACTAAGACAAAATGATGGAGAAAAGGTTGGAAGACATGATTCATAAGACTTTGGAAAGTGGAAGGAGCATTACACAATCCAAATGGCATTACCAAGAATTCATAATGACCCTCATGAGTGCAAAATGCAGTCTTGGGAATGTGTTATGCTTTCATACAGATCTAGTGGTAGCCAGAATGTAGATCCAATTTGGTGAAGTATTGAACACCACTCAATTCATCCAAGAGGTCATCAATGACAGGAATGGGGAATTTTTCTTTGATTGTGAGTTTGTTGAGGGTGCGGAAATCAAGACACATGCGCCAAGTACCTTCTTTATTGAGTACCATGACCATAGGGTAAGAATAGGGGCTAGTAATGGGACGGATAACATCGGCTTCTAGTAATTCATGAACAATTCTCTCAATTTCATTCTTCTAGGAAAAGGGATGACGATAAGGCCGAACATTGGGAGGAAGACTTCCTGGGATGAGAGGGATGGAATGATCATAGACTCCACAGGAAGGGGGAAGTTCTTGGGGGTGGTAAAAAAACCATGGTGGCGGGAGACAATAGATTGGAGGTCGGGATGCACAGAAGATGTCTCAACAACATGAATGGAGTGGAGTTGGGCTATAATTCCCGAATGAACTTTTTTTAGGAGATTTTCCATGCGATCAGAACTGATGATCTCAGGGGAGTCTACGATGATGCCTTGAAACTTATATTGTTGTCCCTCATGTTGGAATTGCATGGTTAAGTCCTTAAAATCCATGAGAATGGGGCCTAGAGTGTGTAACCATTCAGAACCAAGAAAAATGTCACAACCACCCTTGTCTATAGCAAACATATGTGATTTCAAGTGATACTGACCAATTTGGAGTCGCACATTTTCACATCTTCCCCCACATTTCATGGAACCACCATTGGTAATCATGATTTGAAAATCATTGACGACACATATGTAACAATTGAATTTTTGGGAAATGCGGCGATGAATAAAGTTATGGGTGCTACCACTATCCACAAGGATGATGCCTTTCCTATTTTTGATGTAACCAATTAATTTGAGATTCTGGGGAGCAAAGAAGCCACTGAGGGCATTAAGTGAAATCATCGGGTCAACGTCTGGTGGGTCAGAGGGTGGGGTGAGGTCAGAAGGTGGTGGTAGTTCCTCCATAGGGAAAACAACAACATATTCTTCAGAAATATCCTTTGTCACAACCATAAAAATATTTTTTTCCTTACACTTGTGCCCGAGAAAATATTTGTCATCACAATTATAACAAAGACCCTTGAATTGGCGTTCAACCATTTCATCCCTGGTTAATTTCTGGATCTTGAGGGGAGGTGCAGGAGGGGAAAATTTGGTGGGTTTAGGGCTAGGAGGAAAGGAGGCTTTGCGGTTCTAGGACGACACAACTATTGGGCTTCCTTGGCTCGTTGAGTAGCTTCCAACCAAGCCTGGGGGCGTGCCTTGAGGACATGGGCATGAATTTCATCTTGGAGGACACTGATAAATAATTCCCTAAAGAAAGCATCTGACATGCCTCTGTTATGAAATCCAAGTGATCAAATGTAGCAATAAAGTATTCCACTGTCCCAGATTGATTTAACTTGGTCAAACAGTTTAAATGGTGGGTGTCAGAGTCAAAGTGGTCATAAAGTTCGGCCACAAACTGTGTCCAAGCAAGATACCCTTGGCATGCCTTTTTTTGCTATTTACACCATTTCCATTGTTCTGAATCAAGATGTAGGACACCATAACAAATCTTGGCTAAATCATCAGTAATTCCATGCAAAGAGAAATAATGTTCCATTTTGTTGACCCAACCTGTAGGATCTGATCCATCAAATTTGTTCACCTCAATTTTAGGAGGGAGGAGGTCTTGAAAAAAGTGGGTCGTATGAGGGCCTTGGTAATGGGAAGTGTCATGGTCATCTGGATAAGATAGTTGTTCAGAGGAGGAAGGGTTCTGGGAACGACCCAAGAAGTGTTCTTTGAGGTCTTTGATGTAGGAACATTGTTCCTGGAGGTCTTTGATCTGGAAACATTGTTCCTTGAGGATCTCAATAGTTGAATTGATGGAGCTAATGCTTTCACTGATATACTTGATGTCCTCCTTGTGCTGGTGGTTTTCAACAATAAAGGCATTGAGTTCTTGGGCTTGTGTGGTAGTCATTTGGACAAAGGAGCAGGAAAATGGTATAAGGGAAACAAAAGGGGTTTGGAGGGGTGGGTGGGACAACGGAGAAAAAAGGATGTCAAATGATAGGTACCACTGTGATCATGGCGAAAATGGGGATCCAAAGGGACAGGAGCCAAATAAGGGTGTCAGAGATAGGTCGGGTCCACAAAAAAAAAATTGTGTTAAAAATGATAGGTATCACTGGAATCATATCGAAGAGAGGAACCCAGTTGGATAGGTCCCTAATAATTGTGCCAGCGGGACCACTATACTCTTTTTTGTTTACTCCTGCAGATTTATACTCTGGCCTGAATAATACTACAATGATGAAATTCCCAAATGCTTAATAGGAAGAAATGTGTAGTAATTTCGCAACCATAATGCAAAAGGCACAGTTGTACGACAATAGATCTTATATGTTATTTTTTTGTTTCCATCCCCGGGGGGTAGGATATTTAGGGTTTCTACAGACAATGGTTTTCCTTGTGTTATAGCTATTTGATATATGTGTGGGGTCCAACAGAAGTACTCAACCCAATATCTCAGGGAACCAACTAAGGAGGCTAGATCGTGCCCTTAGACATACTACCCAACTACCCAGATACTATAGAGTATGTTCCCTAGTGTTGTTCTCGGTGGCACTATAGTAGTCAGACGACCGATCGGTTTATCTATGGAGGGCTTTAGGAGATCTAGGTTGATCCATATACAGGTGTTTTCTGATGCGTTGCCACTCGAAGGGGTACCAACATGGGTTAGAAGGGTCACAAACATATGTGTTGTTAGGTACCACTTGTATTTCCTACATGTATGACTCCCCGACCGCGGGTTTATGTGTGTAACGACATATCTATGTATCTTTAAGACGTTGGAATACGTCTCTACCCTAGAAAAAAAATCAACCCACAATTCAAGGTGCTCCGATACCACTTATAGTATTCCAGATATAAAATCATATGCAAAACAAAAATATTTTAGCTAGAAATGACAAAGAAACAATGATATAATCAGAACAATACCATAATAATACCATAATAACCCCAGAAAGAGCACTTTGATTACTGGTAACAATGTTCACTTGCGTCTTCGAGGGGAAAACATCCAACAGAGCATATCTCTATTACACTAATATCCAAGACAAGGTTTCTCATACCCTCTACTTCTATTTATACTCTATCTATCGAAAAGAACAATCTAGAGGAAGATCCTTCTAGAAGCAGAAGCTTCTATTAGGTCTTCTTACATTTGACTTTTTCTTCCTTATTGCTAGGTATTATTAATATTGGCCTTTATTACATGGAATTATATTATTCTACCTATGTAAGGGGTTAGGGAGGTTAGGTCCCTAATAAATGTCATGAACATTCAATATATCATCAACACCATAATTCAATGCATAGACATCACATAAACATAGTACACCATAATTTTACATGGAAACCCAATGCAGGAAAAAACCATGGAATGTTTTTCTTATTTATCAAATACTACATTCATTGGAAGCACCAACTTCCTATTTCTCCAGGTGCAGCTAGAAGGGGGCTCCAACCCCCTATTTACAGGATGTAACCTTAAGGAAGCTCCAACTCTCTAATTTACTGGCTCCAACCAGAAGGAGGCTACAACCCCCTTTCTTTTCCCCGTCCAACTGCCCTAGTTGGTTAGTCCTCCTCGTAAATAAATGAGAGCATGGACATATTACCCATCTAGAAGTTTATGATCTGAACCACAAATTGGGGGAGTTGACCCTTGAAACCTTGTTGTAAAAGGAAAGAAAAAGAGGAAAATCATGGGAAGAAAGGGAGGATATACACAATTGGGTCTGGGAAGGAAATATGAGTGGAGCAGACTGTGGGAAACTCCTATAATTCTGAGAAAATATAGAGAAGAGAATAAATATGTTTTTTGGGTGAAAGTACCATTGGAAACTGTCTTCAAATCAGGCTGATAAACGGGGCTACAAAATTTTAGTGATTGATTGAAAAATTGTGAGAAAACTAAGAGGGGAGGGTGACAAGGGACTGATGGGCAGTGAAATGCCTTCCATGTGTTGTGTATGACAATTGTTGAAGCTCTTTTTGTAAAGAAGAGCCCCATTGCTTGGTGGATTGAAGACTTGGATTGTTGAGTTCCTATAGGTGAAGAAGAGTGGCCTTCATCTTTTCTCATATGTTGAGTAAAGAAATTTCCTCTCATGGCATCATACTCTGGCTAGGGGGTGGCCAGTTGAGAAAACACCAAGAGAAGTTGCACCTATGGTTGGGTGGAAAGTAGCACACCCTTCAATAGTTTCCAACAAGGTCTGAATTTCAAATAAGTCTTTTATGTGCCTTGTAATGCCCTGAAAAGTTTGTCGAATATTAAGAAATTTATGTACTAGTTATTTGAAGAGTTTATCTTGTTATTCAAATAGTGGAAATGCCACTCTAATTATTTGGATGATTGTGAATTTGAAATAATATTTAGGAAAACACATTATGTGTTGGTTTTCTACCTGTCTTTGTTTGAAAAGGGAGGTTGTTAGTAAATTTTGTTACTCAAAGTATGAGCAGAGTGTTAGTTGGCCACTGATAGTAATTTATGTGGACAAATCCCTAAGTATCAGTAAGGTTAAGACACTAAAGTACTCATAGAGTAACTTGGTAATTAGGAAAATGCAATTTATGTTAGAAACTTGAAAGTCGGGCAACTAGGTTTGGCCTCTCTGTTGGTCTGGAAAATATACTAGACTTGGAATCTGAAGGATGTACAGACCCCTGTTTGGCATTAAGAAAATAAGTCAAATGGTAAAGAGACACAAAGTATTTTAAAATAAATAATAAGAAAAGAATGATAAATGCAAATTTAAGTTCTTAATTGGAAATAAAATGAAATTTAAAATTTAATGCATTGTGATTAATTAAGTTTCATGAGTATGCTAAGAAAAGAATTTCTACCAGGAATTACACAATAAATGAATGTCAAAAGGGGAAAGAATTGGAAATAGTAAGTATTCCCTGAAAATAGAAAATAAATGCATAAAAGAAAGGAGGATAGTAATTTCTGGTAAACCCATAGTTTTACCATGGTAGATTTATTTCCAAGAAATGTAATATTCTGGGAAAAATAATTTAAATAAATAATTTTCATGAATTGATATATGTAAATGTGCATTTATATGTGTTAGCAATAATTCTTGTCATGAGCTCGAGAGCATTCGGGTCTGCAAGTTGCATGAAATAATCAAGCGCAGCACATGAGAATCCCTATTTTTCCAAGTAGCAGATCAAGTGAGCATGCACTTCATTCTTCTGTGGTAAAAAATGCATCAACAGAGCGGAGCAGCAATTGATGGGTGATTGCAGATTAACCGAGTCACGTCAAGTATCATGTTTAAAGTTTTAAGAAAGTCAATGATTGAAATCCTTCCGGAAGAACTCGCAAAGTTATGAGGGTCGTTGATAGCAAGCAGTTCGAGCGCAGTAGTTACTTCTCGAACTCGGCACTTCGTGAGGGGAGCATACCAAAGTTCAATACTCCAACTCGCGAGTTCGCGAGTTGCGAGAGGCGCTAGCACTCAAGCCTTAGCCGACGATTATGTGTGGAGGGAACCAACAGTAAAAGAGTTATACAGTATCGCCGAGAAGATCTCAGCCGTCCATCTGAAGCGGACACCTAGCGCGCGATTGGGCCCCTTGCCTCCTCGCCCCTCACAACTTTGAAGATCGAATACTAGCTCCTCCCAGCCACGAGACGCGAAGTGCCAAGGGCGTCCAGGACTCGGGCCCACAGTATCGTCGAGAAGATCTCAGCCTTCCATCTGAAGCGGACACCTGGCACGCGATTGGGCTCCTCGCCTCCTCGCCCCTCGCAACTTTGAAGATCGAAGACTAGCTCCTCCCAGCCGCGAGACGCGAGGCGCCGAAAGCACATTTGAAAATAGGCACAAGGTCACAGCTCGTGGTCACTTGGGGGTAATAGAAAGAGCTGCGCAAAAGGCCGAAGCGTCGGGTTTAGCTGTAGAAGGGATCGCTGTGTTCTCCAAGTGCCAGTTCAACTTGATCTCCATCTTGATACCTGCTCAGAGTGAATGAAGAAGAGAGAGGGTGGTTGAAGCCTCGCCTCACTCATTAATTGCAAAGTATGGATGTCCCGGCAGGAAGCCTACCCGAGATGGCCCTCTGTACTGGTTTTCCCACAAGAGCCATGCCAACGTCCTCGACTCACCAGGGAAGTCTACGCACGCTAGTTTGGCATTTAAGGGCTCAACTACCCCTTAGCATGACCCATGCAGAGTTAAGGTGGCGTATGACAGAGGAGTGTAGGCCAGATTTGATTGAAGAGACGCCTCATCCTGAAAGTCTAAGACGCCTCTGTTGGGAAAATGTTTTAGGAGTATATATACTTAGTTTTGATATTTTTCAAAGGATTGATGGTAGAGCAGAGCTCCCTATTGTAATGTTTTAACAGCTATTCTAGCTTTCAGCTTATGCATCTGTATATGAGATTTCTTGTTTTATAACAGACAGTTCTTCTTACTCCAGCTATTTTCATCTCATGCTAAGAGAGTTCGTGATTGACTGAGTCGTGCGAGTTATTGCAGTTATGTTATGATAAAAGATTTATTGTTGCATTACTGCATTCTCTGGTTTTGTGTTTGAATGTAAGATGATATTTCATTCAGACGTCTTCTTCCTCAGTCTGTTAGAAACCTGTTGTTTATAACAAACCTCTGTGTTCCTCTCATATAAGTCTTCCACATGTTCACCCTTACTACAACTCACTGTCTAAAATTTACACAAGACCTCACTTCCTCATGCATACCTGGCCTGGTTTCAGAGTTGGAACACTATTGTTTTGAGTCAGCTTCCATTCGGTCACTCCATCTATAAACAAATCGTGACATAAAACTAATGGGCGTCGGGCTCTGCTCCTGCAAGAAATCCAGGAGTGACTTCTGATGCTAACAATATGATTTTTGGGTAAATTTGAATGAATGGAAAAGATTGGTGATCCTTGATAAATTTCCAAACTTTACCGGTTAAATGTCTAAATAAATTGGATAATAAGTTGAGAATGTTATTATTAAAATATATGATTTTCAACCCTATGCGTGAGAAATGGGAAGTTTGGAAATTCTTTCCCTTCTGTGCAAGGATCAAACCATGTCAAGTTTCCCAACTTTAAAAATTATGCTCTACAAAGGTTGTTTTGCGCTCCTGAAAGAGTTATTATTAAGGTATTGTATTTATCAACATTTTAAATACCTAGAAATAATGATTTAAGTAAATCCTTTTACTTTTCTCAACGTGAATATATATATATATATATATATATATAATCAAAAATCCTTTTCTTTCACAGTACAGTGAAGGATCAAATGTTTGGAGTGTGACAACCAATGTAGTTATGAGCATTACCATATTAAATATTCATATTAAGGCCCTATCGGAGTAGGGTCATCGGAGTAAAAGGAAGGAAGCACTTGAATGAAGTGTGAAGCTGTCGGAGCGATGGCATAAACATTATACAATTTTTAAATATAATATAATATTATACACATCCCTTTTTGGAGTTAACCGTCGGAGAAAAAAGAAGGGAGCACACGATCAGTGTGCAATGGTATTAATATTATAAGATTATATATACAATTTGTAATAACAAATGCTTTCCCTTTCAGAGTTGACCGTCGGAGGAAAAAGAGGGGAGCTAGCACATGATCAGCTGATAGTCTGGGTACAATAAGGTCCCACATATATTTTATAATATTAAGCTTTCATAATTGGCCATTGGAGTAATGAGAGAGGAGTGAACACTCAGAGTGCGATAACCTGAGTGGTATAAAGTTACATATATATTTATTTTATAATATTAATTTCTAGTGTTGCACTCCCTCCAACGAATCACATAAGGTTAACAAGACACATGGTACGCTCAGAGTTTGAAACCATGACGTGACGTATTATATATATAT
>SNQJ01S0005529.1:114872-128476 GCA_010110895.2 Picea sitchensis | reverse complement strand
AAATTACGTGAATATTTTGGTGCGAAGTAAGACGCCAGGGATTTTGATTTATATGTTAATCAAGGTTATAAACCTAAGTGTATTATATTTAATTAATTAAATTATAATATAATTAAATTATGTTATAATATGATTAATTAAATTATATCATGGGATAATTAATTAATTGCATGATAATCTGTTTACAACGTGGATATTTAAATTAGCACTAAACCATTCCCAAGGGAAAGAGAGAGAGAAAGTAAATCCTCATTAATTACTGGGCTGATATATTGAGCTAAGTAAAAATGTATTTACGGGGGTATTTAATTAATGAAGATTAATTATCCCTAATGAGGATTAAATGAATTGAATATTGAGAATTGGTAATTTAATAAAATATTAATTAAGTAAATTAATCATTTTATAGGAAGTGAACAAATGTCAATCTTTGGTTAAGCAAGCCTTTGTACCCTAGGGTGACATGGCACATCGTGATGGGTCCACGTGTCAAGTGGATATTAAGCCACGTGTCATGTCAGGACATAGGTACATGGTGGAAGCAATGAACAAGGAGGCATGCGAGATTCAATATCAGTCATAGATCTCCAAGAGCCCCACATAAGTTAAGTGTAGCTGGAGCATGAGAAGGGTCATTAAATGTCATGCAATTTGGAGACTCTGAAGTAATCAAAATCGTTGGATCTGTAGGTCAGATCCATCGGAGTATGTGAGGTCAGAGATATTTTTTAGGAGTGGTCCGAGTGCTTGGAATGGAGGAACTCCAATGGAGAGACTCCTAGAGGTGATCAGAGTTGTTGATCGCTCAACTCTGAGGATTGTTAGTCTATTGGAGTGAGTTGTTTATTTGGGGGGCCTGATGGGTCAACTGATAGGTACCATGTCAATGTCACATCGGATGGCACAACCGATAGGGAACCACATGGAAATGAGGTGACTTTGGACAAATGACGGTCCAAGGAACTTTAGTAAGCTATAGCTTTTGATCTAGAGCTCAGTTTTAAACATGGCTACAGTCGTTGGAAATCTCTTGACGAGGAAAACACAGTGGTACTCTCTAGATGAGGATTTGATATGGTTCAAGAAAAGTGGAAAATTTAATACCCATCCCTTAAAACGGTACTTAGGGGGTTGGGTGTCTTACATATGGTATGCCATGACTAACATAATTGTATTTAAGCATGCAACTAAATTTTGTTGTAGGCATGTGATGGGTCACATGTCACTTAAGTGGTTAATTAAGCATGTGATTAATCAATGGATAGTTATAACTTTGGTTATGATTACACATATGATCAATTATATGGTCATATTAAGGATGAAAACAAATGTGTGAACACAGAGGTAGAAATGAAAAGGCATAAGGCATGGGCATTGCAATTTTTCAATTCTCTTGTGTGTTGATGTCAATCTAGTGATAGATGAGATCATTGCACCCACGATATAAAAGGCCAATTTGATTGTGATATAGATTTTTTGGGATGTTTAGCTCCAACTTACAAAGACATGAAAGTGAAAATATCTAAGAGAGACATATTTAATCTTTATATGTATAGGAAGATGTGCTTATTTAGAGGAAGATGTAGCTAGTTGTAACTTCTCATGGGTAGTTTACAGTAATATAATTTTTTGTACCATCTTTATTTCCTTTGGGCAACAAAACCCAAAAGTGATTTGGTTAGCAGTTTTGTTGGTAATTAGCATCAAATTGACAAGTTAGATCCATGGTTCTTTTTAGAAGAGACCTGTAATTGATATGTCAATTCAAATGAATGTTATGTGGAATGAAAATAGATAGGCCATTATACTCAAAATATTTCACCTCAATTTCAATTTGAGATATGAGGTTTTCTCTCATAGAAACAAGATCAAGGGTAACTTACTAACCCTTTTGATTCACGTTTTCACCTTCTATGACAATATCCAATTTGAGTAATTTCTCATCACCAGAGTTAATGATATTAATTTCTTGAGAGGATCCTCTTGTTGGATGGGAAAGTTAATCTTTGTCAATCTTAATTATGGGCATTGGGATATTGCAAATAGGTTTTCCAATTCTCTGACCACATGATATTGAATAATCAATTCTATAACCACAACATAAGGATTGTGTAGTGTACCTAGGGGGGTAGTATAGGGTACCTGGGACGGTACCCAAGGGAAATAATAATAGTTAGGTGGCTATGCATTACTATGTATGGAGACCATTTCTAGTAAATAAGGCCCATGTCATAGTGTGAAATAAATAAATGTTGAAGGATTACTAAAAGGTTCTTCCTACTGGAAAGTTCCTTCTCCAGAATGTTCCTAGGAGGTAGATAGTACTATATAAAGAAGTATAAGCAATGTAATCTAGTACTATGAAGAATATTGTAATTGTAGCAAGCATTGTGTGTAGATTGTTTTACTTAAAGAATAATTCATGGTGTTACCCTACCTCAAGGCTTTTCTCTAAAATTCTTGTGCTCATTCCTTTGTTATATTTTGTGTGGATATATTATTTTCAAGTTAATTTTTATATTATATTTTCATATTTATCGAGTTACATTGCAATTGGTATCTTATCCATTTCTTGGGCAAAAAAAGGGAATTTTTTTTTTTTGCATATTTTTCAAGGGAAAAAGAGGATGGCGACCTTCAAGTTAATTTCTCACAACTTTCTTGAAAAAAAAATTATGGAGTTTTAGGCTGAATCAAAAGCAAATCCTATAGAAGCATATGATGAAAATCCTAAGGAAGGGAATAAAAAATAATACAAGGAGCTAAATGACTCAAAGGAACACCATGTTGAAGAGTCCAAGCCCAAAAACATGAGAGCTAAGGATGATGTATATCTCCACCCACACCACTTGGAAAAACAATAGTCATCAAGGCAAGGGTGTAGGAATCAACAAACTTAATGATAATATTAATATTAATAATAATAATAGAAATAATAACAATAATATGATTTTAATGTCATGGCCAAACCATACACCAAATTGGTGTATGAGACCCCCTTGTTTGTGGGACAAGGGACCCTCTCCATGCACTGATTTGATTGCTAAAGTCTAAGGAGGTGTAAATACCATACCCCCCTCTACATTTGAACATGTGACCTCCTAAGAGGAAAAACATGTTATTGACCATTAGGCATACTTAAGCTATACCAACATGGAACCAAAAAGGAAATTGATTAAGAGGTACATGATGGAATAACAACAATGCATGGACATATCATAGTAGTACAACAAGGAACAATCAAAATCTAGATCAAGGTGGCAAGGAAGCAGGTGGACCCCATGTTCACATTTCACTAAGATGGATGGATGTTTGTGCTTGGTACCAACTGGATACATTTCTTAGTCGATCATATTGTACGGCTTATCTCCATATTTCGAGGGAGAAACATGTGAAGGGGGATGGAATGTAGTGTACCTATGGGGGTAGTATGGGATAACCAAGGAGATACCCAAGGGGAATAATAATATCTAGGTAGTTATGTGTTACTATGTATGGAGATCGTTTCTAATAAATAAATCCCATGCAATAGTGTGAAAGCAATAAATGTAAGAAGGCTTGCTAGAAGGTTTCGCTTACTAGAAAGTTCCTTCTCTAGAATGTTCCTAGGGGGTAGATAGCACTATATAAAGACGTATAAGCAATGTAATGGAGTATTTTGATGAATATTGTAATTGTAGCAGGCATTTCTTGTGGATTTTTATCCTTCCTTAATGAATAATTCATGGTGCTACCCTACCTCAAAGGTTTTCTCTACAATTCTTGTGCTCATTCCTTTGTTATGTATTGTGTGGATCTATTATTTTCAAGTTAATTTTTATATTATATTTCAAATGTATTGAGTTAATCTACAACTTGGTTCTTTTAAAAATTTGATTCACTTACAAAAATTGTGTTCTAGTATTAGAATTTAGGACGTTGAAAACCTTTTATCAACACTTTGTCCAAGTATTCCCATTATGAAATTATTATAGTTAGGTGTTGATTCCTATAAGTTTGACTTGAACTCTACATGAATCAATTTAGAGCCTCTCTTCATCTACCTTTCAAAAACAATGTTTTTTTGTTCTATCAAAACAACTATAGTGTACCTAGGGGGGTAGTATGGGTTACCTAGGGAGGTACCCAAGGGGAATAATAATAGGTAGGTGGTTTTGTATTGCTATCTATGGAGGCCATTTCTAGTAAATAAGGCATGTATAGTAGTGTGAAAGAAACAAATTTAAGAAGGCTTACTAAAAGGTTCTTATTACTAGAATGTTGCTTATACAAAAAGTATAAGCAATGTAATGGGGTATTGTCAATAATATTGTAATTTTATCAAGCATTGTTTGTGGAGTGTTTTCCTTCCTTAAGGAATAATTCATGGTGTTATCTTACCTCAAGGATTTTCTCTACAATTCTTGTGCTCGTTTTTTATTATCTATTATGTGCTTCTAGTATTCCTAAGTTAATTTATATCATATATTTTCGCATTCATTGAAAACACTACAACAACACTCTAACTATGTATATATTTAGATGGGTTCATTCACTAATAGAACTTAAAAATTAACAAACACTAGACAATAGAAGGATGGGATTGGGAAAACATTTAGTTTCATTAAACGGATATCCAAAGTATAGTCAAACACTACACCACCCAACCATAGGTACCTTGAGCACCACCCACAATATGGGATTATATAATTTGACCAAGGGACATAGACTCTTAAGTTACATGGGCATAAAGGTCGTCATAGTGGCATACACAATCAAGAGTTGAACTCCACTAGCCTTCCATTATGACAATTCAAAACAAGAGTTGTCACACTTGATTACATAGAGAAAAGTTATCCAGAATCTTACCAATCTTGTTTCTAAGAGTGATCCTTCATACAATTCTAGGTCCATAAAAAATCCACCATCATACATAATTAGAAGTAGATGGATAAATATGGAGATAAATCCATGCAGTTTGTGTGTAGAATATTGATCTTGATTGGTGTTTATTGATTTGGGGTTATCATTAAGGCAATTTGACTCATTCAAAACTAGTTATGAGAATCATTAAAATGTCAACTCTAAAAGATTGAGGTGTATTATTTTATATTTTGTTTTTCCTCCTTTGGAAACACAAGTACAATATGGAAAATGGTAGATGTCATTTATACATGATGTTAGAATATATAAACCCTCTTTACCTCATTTACCTTATTTAAATTTGAAAGGTAATTTTCCTAAACTTTAGATTTAGAGATACAACAAATTTGAAAGGTAATTTTCCCTTTTTAGAAACAAGAATTAGAGATACAACAAATAGAAAGTAATATTTTAACCAGTTGCATCCACATAATGGATCGTTGTGTAATATTCCATATATAAAAAAGTATGCAGAACATAAATAAATAGCTAGAAATGGAAGATCAACAACAATATAACCAGAACAACACCACAATAATACCAAATGATACCAAAATAATACTAGAAAGAAAACTTTGATTACTGAGAACAATGTTCACTTGTCTCTTCGAGGAGGAAAACTCCAGTAGAGAAGAGCTCTATTACAATAATATCCAAGACAAAAGTTCTCATACCCTTGACTCCTATTTATACTAAATATGTCTATCAAAATAACCATCTAGAGGAAGATCCTTCTAGAAGCAGAAGCTTCTATTAGGTCTTATTACATTGGACTCATTCTTCCTTATTGCTAGGCCTTATTAATATTGAACTTTATTACATTTTAATATATTATTATACCTACATGAGGGGTTAATTCTGTAATATGTCCTCCCCCTTAAAAACAACCTTTTCCTCAAGGCTTGAGATGGAAAAGTTGTTGCAGAATGGTAGTTGGTTCCCAAGTGGCATATGTTGGAGTTGTATCTTTCCACTGGACTAACACTTCCTTGATGGTTCGCTGACGCAGGCGATGCTCACGCTGGTCCAAAACTGCTTTTGGTCATAGCCAAATGGAGCCTTCTTCGTCAAACTCGGGAAGGTTGGTTTGAATTTGGCACTTATTTCCAATCACCTTCTTTAAGCAGGAAACATGAAAAATAGGATGGAGCTTAGAATGACGGGGCAAAGCTAACTAATAGGCCACCTGTCCCACACGCTTGAGAATGGTATAAGGACCATAAAATTTGGGCGTCGGTTTCTAACAATGGTCAACCTTGAGGGAAGTTTGCTTGTAGGGTTACAGTTGAAGAAACACCTGATCTCCTTCGGCAAATTGACATTCAGAGTGACCTTGATCTTCTTGCTACTTCATGCGATTCTAGGCCATGACCAAATTCTCTTTGAGGGTACTAAGAATAGCCTCTCGAACTCTAATTGTTTGGTCAACCTCCTGGACCTTCGAGACACCTAGAAAATATGAGAGAACTAAAGGTGGATTTTGTCCATATAGCGCTTCAAAAGGAGTCATGCGGGTAGTTGTATGGTACGAAGTGTTGTACCACCATTCAGCTAGTAGTAACCATTGAGATAACTAATTTTTCCTTTCCGATGAAAAACACCTCAAACATGTTTCCAAACACTTGTTGACAATTTCAGTTTGACCATAAGTCTGGGGATGATAAGTTGTGTTGAGATGCAATTGGGTGCCTTGTATCTTGAACAGTTCTTGCCAAAAATTGTTGGTAAAAGTTGGGTCGTGATCAGAGACAATAGAATGCAGCATGCCATGAAGCTTGAAGACTTGATCCATGAAAAGTTGAGCGACAGTGGATGTTGTAAATGGGTGTTGAAGAGAACATAAATGAGCATACTTGGAAAGAAAATCAACTACCACCATGATGTCTGATTTATTTCTCAATTTAGGTAAGCCTACAATAAAATCCATAGAGATATCCCGCCAAAAAGAAGGTGGAATCGAAAGTGGTTGTAGTGTGCCAGGAGATTTGACTGTTTCTCCCTTGTTGCATTGACACACATCAAATTCATCCACAAAATTACAAATGCCATGTTTCATACCATCCCAGAAAAAAGAACGTTTGACCCTATCATAGGTTTTGGTGAACCCGGAGTGCCCAGTTGTGGGTGTAGCATGAAGCTCAGAAAGTACTGAGGATTTAGTTTTGACTGTTTACTTAAATACAAACAACCTTTGTATCAAAGCTCATCATTGAGCCAAGAGTACCCTAGGGAAACTGGAGAATTGGACTCCAATTGTTGTATTAGATGAGAACTTTTGGGATCGTGTAGCCATTCTTGGCAAACGGCTTGGAGCCACTTTGGTACAATGAAGGATGGAGAAAAAAGGGACCCTTCATCTTCATATTTTCTGCAAAGTGCATCATTAACCACATTGTCTTTGCCTTTCTTGTAAATGATCTCATAATCATTTCCAAAGAGCTTAGTCACCCATTTTTGTTGCTCTGGGGAGGAAAGGCATTGTTCCAGAAAATACTTGAGGCTTTGATGATCTATCTTAATTTGGAAGCGTTTCCCCAATATAACTTCGAAGCTATTGGAAATAAAATGGATTGTTTTATAACCCATTATGAGCCTAAGGGAAATATTTACACGTGTGCCAGAATATGTATGGACATGGATTTTTCAAACGGGCTACTAGAGGTGATTCAACACAATCTAGATGGTTGGAGTCGTCTTCAGGCACTTGACTATGAGTGGGTTCCTTTCAAATGTAACATTTGTCATGAATATGGACACTTCGTCAAAAGCTTCCCCGAAGATAAAGAAACCCAACCATTGCAGAATAATAGGGATCGGGATTCAAATAGGTTTCAAGAAAGCATAAGAGGCAGTAGCCCAAGGGGGATCAACCTGATCATAGGTCTCAAACTCGCCCATTTATTCCCTCCAATAATAGATTTGAAGCATTGGAATCTCATGATGTATAAACATAGGGATATGTGGAAGAAGATCCTCAACATAACGCCCCAGAGAACAAATCTGAGTAGTCAATAAAAGTTTGAAAGAAATAAGATAACTTGGCTAAAAGAAATGAGGCCTCACTCAGGGGCAGTGCTTCTTCAGATGGGAAGGATCTAGTTCTTGATCCTATGGATAGGCCACCAATTGGGGGTTCAGTTGTTGATCCCTAAAAAATTCCTTTAGTGGGTGAGGAGATTGGTGATTCATGGGAGGGAGATGATCCTAAATCTCCCTCCTTTGCAGAAATTTTAAAGAAAAATCCATGTCCTTCTCTCCCTTTAACAAGAGGAAGGAAATCGAACAAAAATCGCAGAGAAAAAGAATAAGAATTAGGAATCTCGGGAGGCTCTCAACAAACATTGAATAACATCGTGTATAGTGATGGGATACCTTGACACATCTATTAATTATGTTCTTCTTTTTCATTTTCTTATGTAATCAATTTGTAAGAATATAATGTTGTTATCATGAAGTAGTAAGCTTTAATCCAAGGAAGTCTTGGACTTGATTTTAAAAAACCAACTTAAAATTTTTGATTTTTTTTACCATAATATAGCTAGCAAAATATTGATTATAAAAATTTTACTATGTTGTTAAGCTTCAACGTGGTTTTTTTAATATACAAAATTTCCCTTTTTCTGTTGGGGGAAAATATTTTTAAACTTTGCAATTTCAAGTAATCATTAATTATTATTTCGTTACATATTTTGTATAACTTTGAACTTTTCATGATCTATACAAATTACAGCAGAGAAATATTGCTTTTTCCAATATCCATATTAACATGGTTTGATGTTTTTATATTTACTTTTATTTATATTTTCAAAATATTTCGAAACATATTTTGTTGGGAAGTAATTGTTCATGAAGCCAAAACTTAAATATAATATGAATTTCAAGGTAAAAATCCATGTTCTTGTTACCTATATTCTCATCATGGTTGGATTGAAGCCAAAACTTAAATATAATATGAATTTCAAGGTAAAAATCCATGTTCTTGTTACCTATATTCTCATCATGGTTGGATTGAAAAGTTTGCACTAACCATTTTTAATTAAGATATTATCTCTTAATTAATTGAAAATTAAAAAATAAAATTAAAAAATATACAATAATAAAATAAAAATAAGAATAGAAAAATGATGACGACTCCTTTCTCGTTGAGCTTGTTTTTCATTTATCGAGATTTTTTTTTAAATCTGGTCTCTAAATCTTATCTAGCAAGAACATTTAATCTTATCTAGCAAGAACATTTCAAGCTAACTTTTCTTATCTTACTTTACACAACTTGAAAATTAACTTCATACTTTTCTTTCACTATGACATCTGTCTTACTTTACACAACTTGAAAAATAATTTCATACTTTTCTTTCACTATGACATCTGTCTGCCTTTAATTTTAGGTTTGAAAATTTTAATAGGTCTTCGTTAAGTGTTCTATTTTTTGTGTTTTTATTATTGAATCTGGAAATGTAAATTTAAACAAAATTGTTATCAGATTCAATCATTCATTACCTAATTTCGGATACAATCAAACAAAAAAATTATTAAAAAACAACTAAAAGATAGAACGTTTAGAATATTGCATTTTAATAACTTCGTACTTTTCTTTCACTATGACATCTCTCTGCCATCTATATCGATTTGATTTTAAGTTTAAGAATTTTAATAACTTCATACTTTTCTTTCACTATGACATCTATCTGCCATCTATATCGATTTGATTTTAAGTTTGAGAATTTTATAATACATTTTAAGCAATTAAAGAACAATTTTTATCTCAAATACTCTTTTTAGTGCTAAATTGTAAGTTATATCAAAAATTTACATTAAGGTAAAATGATCCAAGTAAAACTTCTCTTAGTGCTAAATTGTAAGTTACATTAAAAAAATACATCAAGGTAAAATGATCCAAGTAAAAGTACACAAATTTATTGAAAAATAAAAAATAAAATAAGAAAACTTTAAATATTTGATTTTGAATTATAAAAATCAAAACTCAAACTTAATCAACTTAATCATAATGTGAATTTGAGATTTTTATGATACACCATGTTAGATGGATGTTTCAAAATAGTCTGATACATGGTATTTCAGAAAGCTCAAACTCACATTATGATTATGATTAATTGTGGAAATCTACGCAATTTGATTTCTTAACCTTTATCGAGAGGCTTGTCTCAAAGAGACTTGGATTTTTGAAAAGCTAAGAATTAAACTACTGAAAATAGTGGATGATTCGTCTCAACACTCTTTTCTAACACCTTAGAGCTTCAATTGTCCCTGATGATGGGTGGAATGATCACTTGAAATGTTGGACGTTTCAAAATAATCTAACACAATGTATTCAACAAAGCTCAAGCTCACATTATAATTAATTGTGGAAATCTATGCACTTTGATTCTTAACCTCTATGGAGAGGTTTGTCTCAAAGAGACCAAGATTTTTGAAAATATGAGAATTAAATTGATGAAGAGAGTGAGTGACTCGCCTCAACACTCATTTCTAACACCTTCAAGCTTCAATTGTCCCTGATGATGGGTGGAGTGTCCACTCGAAACGTTGGACATTTCAAAATAATCTAACAAAATGTATTCTAGAAAGCTCAATTTCACATTATGCTTAACTGTGGAAATCTACTCACTTTGATTTTTAACCTCTATGGAGAAGGTTGTCTCAAGACACCCGGATTTTTGAAAAGCTGAGAATTAAACTGATGAAAAGAGTGGTTGATTTGTCTCAGCACTCTTTTCTAACACCTTAGAGCTTCAATTGTCCCTGATCATGACTGGAGTGTCCACTAGAAACGTTGGATGTTTCAAAACAATCCGATACAGTATATTCTAAAAAGCTCAAGCTCACATTATGATGAACTCTAGAAATGTATGCACTTTGATTCTTAACCTCTACAGAGAGGTTTGTCTCAAAGAGACTTGGATTTTTGAAAAGATGAGAATCAAACTAATGAAAAGAGTGGTTGATTCACTTCAACACTCCTTTGTAACACCTTAGAGTTTCAACTGTCCCTAATGATGGGTGGAGTGTCCACTCGAAACATTGGACATTTCAAAACAATGTCACACAGTGTATTCCAAAAATCTCAAGCTCACATTATGATTAAGTGTAGGAATCTATGCACTTTGATTCTTAACCTATATGGAGAGGCTTATCTCAAAGAGACCCAGGTTTTTGAAAAGTTGAGAATTAAACTAATGAAAAGAGTGGTTGACTCATCTCAACACTCTTTTCTAACACCTTAGAGATTTAATTTTCCTTGATGATGGGTGGAGTGTTCACTTAGAATGTTGGACGTTTCAAAACAATCTGACAAAAAGCTCAAGTTCAAGTTATGATTAACTATGGAAATCTAGGCACTTTGATTCTTAACCTCTATGCAGAGGCTTGTCTCAAAGAGACCCGGATTTTTGAAAAACTGAGAATTAAAATGATGAAAAAAGTGGTTGTTTTGCCGCAACACTCTTTTCCAACACCTTAGAATTTCAATTGTCCTTGATGATGTATGAAGTGTCCACTCAAAACTTTGAATGTTTCAAACAATTTTAACATAATATATTTCAAAAAATTCAAACTCCTCACAAAATAAAAATAAAAAACTTTAAATATTTAATTTTGAATGGATGAAACTCAAAACTCAAACATAAACTCTTCTCCTTATATCAAACATAATTCTCCTTATATCGAAATGCAAAAGCATCCTCATAGAATTCCAAAATAAATATATAGAATCAAAATAAGTACTGGTATTAAAAGATAATAAAATGCTGGGACATTATATTAGAAAGCTCGCTTACATACTTGGAAGAAAAAGGTTTGAATAAGACACTATATAAAATACATTGGAAAGACATAAAAATCAACATTATAAAATAATAATAAGACATAAAAATCAAGATTATGACAAAATTATAATGAAAATGTTAAATCAAGATTATGAAACAATTAAAATGAAAATATTATTGAGATATGATATTTTCAAAATTATATATATATATATATATATATATATATATATATATATATATATATAAATAAAATTGGCATAATTGTTATAAAATTTTCATAACAATTTTATATAATTTATTTTAATAAAGTTTTATAATAATAAAAAATATTTTTAGAAAGTTTCATCTCATCATGCAAAGTTAGTATTGATTAATGTTCATTATGTTGTATAAACAAAATATGTATATAAGTGTGTTTTCTTTTATTTTTATAATTGACATAATTGTTATAAAACTTTCATAAGAATTTTACACAATTTATTTTCATAAAATTTTATAATAATAAAAAAATATTTACACAATTTATTTTCTTTATACACAGTTTATTTTCAAAAGGTTTCATAATAATTCCTCCAACATCATGCAAAATAAGTATTGATTAATCTTCATCTATGTTGCATAAACAAAATGTGCATATGTTGCATAAACAAAATGTGCAGACAATAGACATTGGAGAAAAGAAATTTTCGATTTGCCCAGATATTTTCCCTATACCAAAAACTACAGATATTTTCCCTATGCCAAAAACTAATAATTGATATACTGAAACTTGACTAGAAGCCACCTAAGCATAAAACTTTTGTAGCCGTCCATTATTGACCTCCATTAAACCAAATATACAAGAACCCAATGAGTATTTCTTGAAAGCCATGAATTCTAAAATGAAAGCAACGTTCTAGCTGATACTGAAGGCTACTCCAGTAGCATATGATAATAAAGATGTTTCATTGTTCTGCAATATGAACTCTGTTGTAGCATCCTATCTGTGTTTGCAGTCTTTGACAAGTAGAAGCACCCGCCAAGGTTTTTTATAATCAGCTTTCCATGCTTGACCTACCAGTACCTTTGGCCCAGCAGAGCGGATGTAAACTGTAATTCGGTCATTTAAAGACCCTGTTTGCTGGGCTGTATAACAAGACAAAAAACGTAGCAAGCTGTTATTTAGAATTCTGAGACAATAGAAGGGAATATATGGTAAGATTTTAGTCAAAATAGATTCCATGCCATTAAAGTTTTAAACAGAACGACATGATGAATTTAAAAATTAATACCATTTCTACAAAGGCCACATAATAACTGTAATAAGATAGCAAAATTACCATAGTATAGATTATGTACTCACTGGATTGATTAAGAGCTCCAAGCAGTCTAAATAGTAAAAGGACAGTTCAAGTATAAAAGAATATTACAAACTGACCACCCAACGAGTATAGGGATACTTCAAAAATCATGTTGAATAATGAAGAAAATGTTAAAATGAGAGGCTTCAAACACCGCATAAAAATACATAGGAAAACGATCAATTAACAGGGAATAATAAAAGCCTTTGAAGTGTAGAATAATCTGTGATAAAATATACTGTTAAAACACTTTGTTATGTGAAATCACCAATTCAAAATACTTTATATGTAGCATTAGTGTACCTAGAGATTATATTCTCTTGAAACATCAATCTCATTGTCTCGTCTAAGATCTATTATTTTGAAATAAAAAAAAGCACTTTTTTTCTTTTGAAACATAAAATTTATATTAAATGTTGCATCAAGGAGGTAACTCTTGTCCATGATATCTTGTTCAGTAGAAGCTGTTGTTGGTTGTGGAGCCTGATTATCTTCCTGATTCAGAGGTCTTTGCTTTTAGCCATGTTTATACCCCATGAAGTATTTACACCCCAGAAGTATGTACACTCTTCCACGC
>SNQJ01S0005529.1:75559-85941 GCA_010110895.2 Picea sitchensis | reverse complement strand
TTTCACCATCTCAACAAAATTTGAGACGAATCTCCTCAGGAAATTAATCTTCCCCAAAAAGGCATGAACTTCCTTCTTATATCTAGGAAGTGACAGGGTTTGAATTGCCTCTACCCTGCTAGGATCAATCCTCACTCCCTCTGTTGATACTATATGGCCTAATAGCTTCCCTTCCTTCATAGCAAACAAAGATTTCTTGGGATTTAGGGAAAGGCCAAACCTTCGAAACTTCAAGAAAACTTTCCTCAGGTGACAACAGTGCTCTTTATCTGACCTCGAGAAGACTGTGATGCCATCCAGATAGATTACCACAAACTGATCTTTCTCCCTGATGAAGGCTATGTCCATGGCTCACTGAAATGTTTCTCCTGCATTCATCAACCCAAAAGGCATTTTGGCATACATGAATGTGCCCCAAGGAGTAGTGAAGGTCGTTTTTTCTCTATCCTCGAGCATGACTAATATCTGATTATAGACAAAAAAACCATCAATCATGGATATCCTAGATGCAATAGTTACCCTCTGCAGTATTTTCTCCATGTTGGGCAAGGGGTAGTTGTCTTTGTTTGACCTCCTGTTCAGGTTCCTGAAATCAACACAAAGCCTGATTTCTCCACTTCATTTTCTCACATGGACCAAATTGGCCACCCATTTAGAATATCTCAAGGGGACAATGATTTGGGCATCTAACAATTTCTTCACTTCTCTCTCCATGACAGGCAACAACATGAGATTTATCTATCTCAGCTTCTGTCTAAATGGCCTAGCCCCTTCGTTCAGTGGGATCTTGCGCTCAATGACAGATGTGTCATAAGTCTTGAGGTCTTCATAGGTCCACGCAAACACATCAGAGAACTCCTTTAATAACTCAGTATATTCCGCCCTCTGTTCATTGGTCAGGTTGCTTGATAATTTGACAAACATGGGCTCCTCCTGTGTGCCAATGTTGCATTCGGCTGTATCAGCATCTTCATTTGAAACACTACCCTTTACTGCCACATCATTCCTGTCGAACAGTCTTTCTAAAGGGACTAGTCCCCTCGGAAGGTGGTTGCTAGGCAGCTGAATAATCTGGTGATTATCAATTTCATTTAAAACCACCTCAGGGTGAGGGTCACCTTCCGGGTCAGGATCCTGATCAATGTGCAATGCAGAAAATTCATCAACAGATTGGAGAAATTTTTCGATTTCCAGATCATCTTCGAATACTTTCCAATGCTTGACATTGTCCGGTACAGAGGGCCTATATTTTATTTCAACATCGTACTTGACCATAGGCAGCAGAGGAACTTTGAGCAAACTAGCTGAGACAACTAGAGAATCGAATGAAGTATTTTCCCCCCTCGGAATGAAAGAAATGTTAAAATCCAAGAAGAAATTATCAATCAGGGCCCATACCTCATTTATGTAATTTCTGAGCCGGGGATTATTAGCACGATAAGCATTTCTGACTTGCTGGATAATCATCTCAGCATCTCCAAATATTGCTATCTCTTTAATTCCCATTTCTTTTGCAGCCCTCATACCCAGAACAAGAGCTTCATACTTTGCCACATTGTTGGTGGTTTCAAATTCCATCTTGTATGACAGGGGTATGGTCTCTTGAGAAGGTGACATGAAAACTACTCCAGCGCCAGCGCCTTTGCTAGAAGAAGCTCCGTCGAAAAACATCTTCCAAACAGAGATGGTTGGAGGGGGAATCGGATAATTAATATTGGGCTCCTTTCTGACTTGGAAAGGGTCTTCAGGAGCATCAGTGAGCTACAATAAACTAGACCCCAAATCGATGTCAAGTGCAAAGATGGGGTGATTGGTGGGGTTTGCTTCATCACTAACAATGTAGGCCAGCTGAGCTTCCCTATATAACCTCCTTTGTTCCCCTCCGAAGACTGGAATGGTGGCATACGTGAGATCCATCTGTAATGTTCCTCCAATCTTTTTAATCCAAGATATTGACAACAACATGCCAAATTTGGGGGGGACATCAGCTACCACAATATCCATGACCACACTCTTCATGGGTAGCTGAAACAAAGAAACCACCAAGTCTTTGATGACTCCCAGACACTGCACTCTCCTTGAATCGAAAGAGTACAAATCATGATAAGTCTTTGTCACTTCCAATCCCAATTCTTCCATTACTATTTTGGGCATAAGGTTATGGGAAGATCCTGAATCCATGAGGCAGTTACGAAGCACTTTATCATGTATGTTCAGGGACGTGTAGAAAGGAGGAGATGAATCATCTCTATCTTCTACCATGGGCCCTAAGGACAACTGTTGGCTTTTAATCTTGGATATTTATTGAGTCAGTGGAAGGCTAGGGGGGCTCATATTGTAGCAGCTTGGAGAGGGACCTTTTGAAATCTTCATTTTTAACTAGTTCAGATAGGGGTATAGGAATTCTAATCTTCTGAATCTCATGCTCAAAACTAAAGGAGCAGAGAGACTTAGGAGCTTCCCTTACCTCAGAGACAGGTTCCTTGGCTGTTGGCGAAGCATTCTGAGTTTTCTTTTCTTTAGTAGTGGTCGTTGCAGCTTTAGTAGGCCTTTCTGCTACGAGGGGCCGATCTTGGCTATCAAAATTCCCTTATTTCTTTTTTGACCTGAGATTATATCTATTAGGAGTGTTGCTGGTTTGTTCCCCTCTACTCAACTCGTTGATTTGAGTGTTGATAAGGGATTCTTCATATGCAGATTGAGTCAAATGAGGAAACAAGGAAGTGTCCTCGATGCAATGGATCTCAGGGTCGAGTTCATCCACCTCCTGTCCTTCCTCATGAGAAACTAGGTTGTTCTGGAGAGGAGTTTGAATCCTCTGATCATCCCTATCTCTTCTCCTTTGTTCCCTTGGGAAAGCCTGTGGCACATTGTTATTAGGCTTCCTGAAACCTCTGCTATCTGTATTTTGGGGATTTTTGTAGATGGGCTTCCCTTCTAATTCCCACCTTTCCATCCTGGCAGAAAGTGATTTTATCATTCTAGTTGTCTCATCTGTCTAAAGGGGCAGGGGAGAGGAACTGGATGGGGAAGCTTCAGGCCTCTGCCTGGATATGTTTCTTTCAGCAGTGTTCCTGAGTCGGTCAACAGCCAATATGTTAGATTCTACCTCCACGGCTGCATCCTTCATGTGGGCCAGAGTAGTGGCTCTTCTTTCCCTCAATAGGAGGCAGAAATCAGGATCAAAGGCGCTAACATAAGTGATCTTTGCAAAGGCTTTGGAGGGTTTTATCTCAGCGGGGATTTTATTATACATTTTATTGAATCTCTTGGAGAAGTCAGAGACAAACTCTCTTTCTTTTCTCTTCAAAGACCCAAGCTCTGTCATGTAATACATGAAGTCTTTTTTATCTCCCCACTTTCTCAAAAAGGCACTTTCCAAAGCTTCGATCCCATCAATAGATCCAGGAAATAGGGCCTTAAACCATTTTCTAGCCTCGCCTTGAAGACTATGGACAAAAATCCTTATCCATACGTCTGCATGCATGATAACATTATCATCTGTAAAATTGTAAAAGGCTTCTAGGTGTTCTTCTACAGTTATGTCCCCCTCGCCTGTAAACTTGGGTAGCTGCTCAAGGTAACCATTTGTTGGGAGGGCATTGAGAGGTTGAGGTAACACAAGTGGAGCATACCTAGCGGCTATAATAGCCTCCATTCTGGTCATAGGGGGATTTGCTCCTGCCATAGGGATATTATGTGGAGGAGAACTCGGAGGAGAAGGAGCTCGAAAAGGGGATACTGGGGATGAGCTTCTAAGTGGAATGGGAAACAATAGGGGATCTAGGGAGAAGGCTAGCAGGCTTAAGCCAGCAGATGCTTCTCTTTGTGCAGAAGCGGTAAAAGTAACAAGAGGAGGAGTGGTAAAGCTAGGAGTGGGGAATTCTTCTGTGGTCCTGGGTCTACGCCAAGGTACAGCTTCAGGGGAGAGGGGAGTGACAAGAATTTCTCCCTCCAATCCCAGACTAGAGGGGGGAAACTCAACAGGAACACTCCCGAAATTCAGGAAATGGGAAACTTCAGAAAAAGGTCTGCTAAGAAACTGAGGAGGAGAAAATGGAGTTCCTACAAAAGGAGATGGTGGATTACCTGGTTCAGCGGTGAAAGCTTCTCCTTCAGAGGCCTTTCCTTTTCTAAGAACCACCTCCGGATCAGTTTTAGGTATAGCTAGAGGCAGTTGTGGATGGGACCATGTCTGTCTGCCTCTGAAAGCCACAATTAACATGGCAGGTTCACCACAGTGGAGTCATCACAATGGAGTCGCCAGGTGCACAGTAGCAATCTTCAAAGACTCTGATACCTGATGCACCTTCAGAATCAGAGGCTCAATGTCATTCAATCTCAGGGAAAATTTTCAACTTCGTCCCTGACAACGGCGCCAGAAATGTTAGTGTCAGAAGTCACTCCTGGATTGCAACAGGAGTAGAGCCCGACGCCCATCAGTTTATGTCATGATTTGTTTATAAAAAGGGGTGATTGAATGGAAGTTAACTCAAAAAAATATTGTTCTAACTCCGAAACTAGGCCAGGCATGCATGGGCAAGTGAGGTCTTAGATAAACTTCAAACAGTGAGTTGTAGTAAGGGTGAATAGGGGGAAGACTTGTATAAGAGAAATGCAAAGGTCTGTTGTAAACATCAGGTTTCTAACAGACTGTAGGAGAAAACATCTAAACGCAAGATCTTTTTACATTCAAACGCAAAAAACCGAAGAATACAACAATGCAACAATAAATCCTTTATCGTAAAATAATTGCAATAATTCATGTGAATCAGTCAATCATGAACTCCCTCGGTATGAGATGAAAATTAGATGGGGTAAGAAAACTGTCTGTCATTAAACAAGAAATCTTACATACAGATGCATAACCAGAGAACTACAGTTTCTGTTAAAGATTTACAATCGGGAGCTTCGCTCTACCATCAATGCCTCGAAAAATATCAAAACTAAGTATATATACTCCTAAACATTTGCCCAATAGAGGCCTCCTAGACTTTCGAGATGAGGCGCCTCTTCAATCAAATCTGGCCTGCACTCCTCTGTCATACGCCACCTTAATTCTGCATGGATCATGCCAGGGGGTAGCTGAGCCCTTAAAAGTTGAATTAGCATGTGCAAGCTTCCCTGGTGAGTCAAGGACTCGGCATTGCTTCTGTGGAAAGAACCAATATAGAGGACCATCTCGGGCAGACTTCCCGCCGGGACATCCATACCTTGAAATTAACGAGTGAGGTGAGGTTTCAACCACCCTCTCTCTTCTTCATTTACTCCGATCAAGTATCAAGGTTGAGATCAATTTGAACTAGCACCTGGAGAACACGGTGATCCCTTCTGCAGCTATACCCGGCGTTTCGGCCCTTTGCGCAGCTCTTACTATCGCCTCCAAGCGACTATGGGCTGTGACCTCATGCCTATCTTTAAAGGTGCTTTTAGCATTTTGGGGTTCTTGGATAGGAAGGAGCAGATCATTTCTCTTCGAAGTTGCGATGGGCGAAATGTCGAGAGAACCTAATGGGTTCCACGCACCCCTCTCTGATCTGATGGTCCTGAACTAATTCGATAATACTGTGGGCCCGGGTCCGAGACGTCTTCGGCACTTCGCGTCTCAGGGATAAGAAAGAGCTGCTCCTTGTGCTTCGAAGTCACGATGGGTGAAAAGGAAGAGAGCCTAATCACGCACCACGTGTCCCTCCAGGATGAACGGCTAAGATCGCTCTCGGCTCTTCAAGACACGTCTTTCCAAATGATAAACCTTAACGCCCCTCCTCCAGGCCTGCTCCTTTGTGACCAGGCGCCAAAACCATGGGCCCAACTCTAGGTGCTTTCAGTGCTTCGGGGTTCGGGGTTCCGAGATGTGAGATGACGAGGGGCTTTTACCCTTTGAACTCCCGAATGTCGATATTCCGACGTGACTAGATCTTGCGCCATGCGTCACTGGATCGGACGACCTAGATTTCCCTTGAAATATAGGTTCTTTCTCCAACGCTATACCTCATGTAACTTGGTAGCCCCGAGATCCCAGTGACCATCGATCAGCTTTATAGATGGGTCTCGGCCGCTCGACAACAAAACTTCACCCGTTCTCTTGACTTGTGACCTGAAAAGAGATTCTTTCGTACTGTTCTTGGGTGCTTCTCATGCAACCTGCAGACCTGGGTACTTTTGTGCCCAAGACAAGAATTGTTGCTAACACAGGAAACAAGCAACTATGACTCATCTCACGATCACAGGGGAAAATGGGCGAAACAAGCATAGGACAACAAGAAGAATGACTACCTGCCCGACGCAACAAGACACGCCTACCAGCTAAAGCACAACATCCCCCTACCTACACAACGGCCCTGACGAGCAAGACTAGAACCTCAAGTCACGCAAACCAAATGCATGAAGGCGTTACACCATTGCATCAAAGGAAACTTACAACGCTCAACAACACTCACACAGACACACCGACTCTGGACAAGTCCTTGTTGTCGCTATCCAATAGGGTGTGCCATGATCCCCTCATTAGGAATCATGTCGTCCCCATGTGATAGACGCGTCCATAACCTGGCACAACACATCCTATCTGGACCGAGGACTCTAGATAAAACCGATGTGCTAGGGGCCAAAATAACTGACAAGGAGTCTACGCCTACACCCACACCCTCAAACAACAGGTCGTCAAGACGCAAGGTGACGTTATTCAAATAAAAAAAATGCATGCTATTACACGTCTTTGCCAACATCAAAAACCATTATCGGTTAAGCGAGATTCCTAAGTGTTGAGGGGTGAACTATGATAAGGTTATCATTATGATGAAAGTGACCCACTCAGGTGACCAAAATGCACAAAAGTTACTTCCCAAGTTGTCAAGGGTGATCTAAAATGTGCTTAAATAAGTAAACTACTTCACATTCCAGGAACTAAGTTGCTTATATAATAAATGTTTTTGCTATCTAACTTGACAAGTCTAAATTAATCTGCAAATACCACCTAAAATAACCATGGAACAATATATAACCATCATTCCAAGTTTAATGTTTAACTCTATTAATCAACACTCTTAACAACATTAATCTATAACACTATCCACTATGTGTATACATTACTATAATTATGACACCATCAACACTATTTAAGTACACTTGTTGTCCCACAATACTAAAGGTATTAATATATCACGAGTTGTCTAATGAATGCCATGCAGTAGCCCTATTAGATAAACACGGGTTCCTTCAACTTAGAAATAAGTACAGTAGCAGAAGCATCTCTGTGTATTCAATTTGCAACAAGCAGGTTGGGCATAAGATAAGGGACACGCTACCATATTCAACGCTGCCCTAAGGCTGGGTAAAATACATGTAATTATTAAACGCTAAGACCATCAATCTTACTACCAGGATTTATTGTAGGTAAAATTACATGCCAAAAATCAAGGTGGTGGGGAAATTGTTGCCCAAGCGTTGTAGATGAACATTGTCCCCAAGCAATTAAGACGCCCCAACTCAAACTCTACCAACATTAGCTGGGCAATAATGGGAAACAACGCTATCATAAGGTTTTCAGTCAAAGGTTTGTTGTCATAAAGCATTGATAACACCAATAGGGAATGTTGCCAATACCCATTCATAAAGCATCTACCACCAGGTCACCACACGTCCACACTTGCAGTCTACATTCATGGCATTCACTGGTTGCTTTTAAAAGTATAGCTGAGCTGTAAAAGTCTGAGTAACATGAAGGCTAAGACTAAAATCATGGAATGGTAAGGCTGTCACAAAAAGGAAAAATGCTAACAATAAAAGCGTTGTAGACCAATGTTGCACCACTATATAAAGATTCCACATAAAACGTTGAGTCCAAAAATCGTGGTGAGTGAAATAACCGCCGTCCATGAAGTGACTGTCCAAAATATTAAAAGGCATGCTATCTTAAATCGTTGTCGGAAGGGAGAGAGGAAAACCAACGGAATCTCGAATGTGAAAAAGGTGTACCAACCAATTGCATCCAAGGAAGCAAACCTGGGCAATCTTCAACAACCCACTCTAAACGCAATCCTACTACCCACTGCAACATATATTAAGAAGAGTTGGTTGAGCTATAATCTCACTTGCCAAGGCTGGGGCTATCTGGTAAAACACACTCGCAGTTATTAAAGGTTGGTGATTTTTCAACGAACATTGCTTGCTTAAAAGCCAAAATCACGGATATCAAGATTAAAGGCACCTGGTCTCCATTCACAGGCGTAGGGGCGAGGTCAAAAACAACCATCAGCATTACCATCAAATCACTACAAGAAATCGCATTGATCAATCACTACAGGAAATCGTGCTACAAGAATGGTTGTGTAAAACAATCATTGAAAATAAAAGAAAACTCTACAAAAAAAACTATACCAGAATTATAAATTGTCGACACCTGATAATTATAAATCGCTACTTCAGAAATATTATAGAAGTACTAATTGTTGTAGTGCAAATATAAAAATTATAAAATGTTTAATATTAGAGAACGTAAAATTTCTTTTGTGCAATCTGTAAAATCGATGTCATGGTGTCTATGAAAAACGCAGTCATAAAATTCGCTCATTATAAGTATCAATCGCAGTATCAATGTATCAATCGTAGTATCAGAATCGTTGTCATTGAATCATAATCATTGATTTTTAGCATAAGAATGACTCTCAGTTTTATCATTAAATTCGTTGTTAATAAAAGGTAAAATTCGCAGGTAAGCAAGGGCTAAATTGGCAGCCAAAAGATGGGTAAATAAAACACTGTCTGAAGTGAAATTCATCTTACTCAAAATACATTGGCTGTCTAGAATGAAAAGCATGTAGCGGTCGAGTGCCAAGAAACCCAACAACTGACGAGAAATTAAATAAAAAGGGTTTGCTGTGCGTATTCACCCCCAAGTCAACAAAGTGCAGCCGAAGGAGGGGCAATCACCAGGCAACAAACGAGATATAAAAACCAACGCAGGAATGTCTAGCAAGAAGTAAAACGAGGTATAAATCGAGATAACAATGAGATATAAAAATGTCGAGTTTAAAGAAAACTTTTGCATGAATCAAACTTTTTCGGGTTAATTAAATGCATCAGGGCACAAGACAAACAATCAGCCAAGGACAACAACAGAGGTAGACGGCTGATAGGGACATCCTTCGCTCACCATCCTCGCACAGAAAAGCAGGGCGTTGAGATCCATAGGTCTATTAACATCGAGGCGATGAACATAGATCAGGCTCCTGGCCGACTGCTCAGGCGAGGACTGGCAAGCTAGGGACGAAGGAAAAACAACCACAATGGTCACAATCAACACCACAATGTGGCCAAGACATGCGGGGAAACGAAGGCCATGGGAGTCAATCAATCATCGAGCTAGGCTAAGAAAAATTTCAGTCATCAATCTAGAAAATCAATTTACTTACCTAATCAAACATGCAAATCCAAGCATAAAACCTACAACATCTACTATACAAAATGAAGAGAGTGTACAGTTTCCTGATCGCCCGCTCTGAGTGACGTCCGCACGCTCCGTGAAACTCCTGATTGCCAACCGACAAGACTTCACCGGTACCTCCCAACCAATGCTAGGGGTACTCTTCTTCCCCCTTAGCCCCCCAAGCCGCAAAGGGGCCACGCACACTATCCATAGAATCAGCTAGCCCCTAGCTCGTCCCGCAAGGCTGAGCTACCACTCCTCACCGAGCTGGGTATCTCAACTCCCACAAGTTAAGTCAGTCAAGTAGATATTTCTGCAGCATAACGTTACGCAAACTAAAGAAGATCCTTCATCCTTCTCCTTCCTTCATTACATAGAGTTTTGAACTCCCTTTCTTTCCTAAAATATCATTTAATTAAGGTTTTAAAAATAAATTCCTAAAAATTCCTCTCTGTACAAGTGTCACCCATCCCCTACATTCATCCATTAATTAATTTCTTTAATTAATTTAAATTCTCTTATTTCCCTCACTCACCTAGAGTCACTCCTAGAATCACTCCCAGGTGTCCCCAAATTCTCTTACAGGTTTTAATGACTTTCCCCACAATTAAATTACTAGTTCAGTTTAAATTAGAAAGCTCTTAAATGGTAGATACTTTACTAAGTTTGACTTTCCATTTTTTCTCTTATGTTCCCTTTTTCCCTTTTTATGTTTACCTCTTTTCCTAGTTTCCTAATATTTTAGATTTTCACTCTTTCCCCTTTTTAATTAGAACTCAAAAAGGCAGGTGTGGAAATTAACCCTTTTCCCCTTTTCTCATTTAATTAACATATTTTAAATTATAAAAAATAATAAAACAATTAATTCTCTTTTTAAAATTTTATTCCAACAATTTTTTTTTCTTTTTTTATGAATAAATTAAATTTCCTACTCCCTCCATGTTACAAGATTTAA
>SNQJ01S0005529.1:48833-75490 GCA_010110895.2 Picea sitchensis | reverse complement strand
GATGGGTGACATTTTATTAGGGAAAATGTTTTTAAAAATTCTTATCACATTGTTCATCATAAGGCCGTCTAGGTTCATTCATTTATCAATAACAACACGACGTGCCCTTCAGGATGCACTAGGTGCTCCAAGGGTGCCACTTGCGTCATCTTTTCCCTTGCGCGATGTGATCTTCAGGACTCACTACGTGCTCCAAGGGTGCCACTCGTCTCTTTCCATTTTTCTTGTGCAACGTGCCCTTCAAGATGCACCATGTGCTCCAAGGGTGCCACTTGCCTCTTGACTGACTTGGTAGACATCAATAACCCCTGGAGTCAATACTCCGCCAGGTCAACTTGTGGGAGACTAAGGGCCTCTAAGGAATAAGGCCCATGCCTTATTGCGCGCCCCTTAGAATCATTGTGAGCGATTGTTGTATTCTGCCCTCACGGCATCGTGGGTCCTCTCCAACTAGGTAAACGTTAACCTACAGTTCGATCCACGGCGAGAGTGCTAGTAGGTTATGGTAGGGCTGTTGTCCACACCTCTCCCTCAACATCTCTAGTAGTCGTGCATGACCCCTTTACTCCACATGTGAGTCTGGTCAGCAAGCTATCGTCAGCCTGCATCATCAACAAATCATGTCATAATATATCCATATCATATCATCTAATCAGATGCACTAATATCACAATAAAACAATCAAACCCCAATGGTACACTCCTTGACTCGATCTGGAGTCCAAGGGGTTCCATTGATGCCTCTGCATCCTCGAGGTCCAAAATCTTGCACACTTAGTAAAACCGAGTCAATAGTACATGTCTATGTCAATGCAGTTAAACCATGTCATCAACCCATAACGCCTCATAATCAAAATCAAATGTTTTAATAACATAATAATCTGGATCACTTGCAAGCAAGTGTCCTCAAAGAATAAGTTTGCTCAGTGTGCAAGAGTGGGATGTTACATGACAACCCGCCAACCAACGAACCTGATGAGGAGATGAAGGAAGAGTCCCAAAAACGTCTAAGTGTAGAGACTAGTGGAGCATATGGAAAAGAGTGGTGAAAAGAGAAAAATGGTTAAGTGTGGAGATGGAAGGTGAGGGAGATAAGTGATGAGAGTACTTCACAATTATAAAATGAAGAGGAGAGCATGATACTTAGAAAAATTCTTCATAATCTCTCCTTCAGGCCTTTAGACCGGATCTTGAATAACTTAGGGATTCATAAATGAATTTCTGATCCGAAAGGTGCAGGATGAAGCTGAGTTTGAGGGCTGCAGAATGAACTTATAAAATTTCAAAAAGTGGCTTCTTTTTATATCAAGGATTTTATGAATCCAAGAGCTGAAAAATATAGATGACCAAATTTTGGTCAACAACTGGCTCCAACTATGGGACAGTGACCCCCTATGGGTTATTGAGAACACCAAAATCTCAAGACCAGTTGCCTTCTCCATTGGGTTGTGCAATCATCTTCAAAATGAATTCTTATAATTCTTCTTATTTCATGGATTTATCTTCAAAGTTCGACACAAATGCTTCCTTATTATGAAAAACTAAACTGAAGAAACAAGATATATACATACATGATCTACCTACCCTAACTTACTTGAAAGAAAGGGGAACCTTAGGTATAGGAAGATTTCCAATGGAGCCATTCGAGCATCCAATTGACTTGTGAAATGGGCTCCAACAGTAAGAAAAATATTGGGGTTGCTACAAATAAATTAGGAGCATGAAAATTAGGAACATGCCCAAAATGTACCACAATGGGATTGATCAATGTGTGAAGAAGACTTGTTTGCATTCGTGGGCTGACAATACTTTCGAACCAATATTCAATATACTCTACTCTTGACTACCCCAGAGTGCTGCTATATTCAATCAAATGAGAAATTTCTTTCTTGAAAACATTCTCTTTTTCTTCTTTTTCCACATTCAAGATTATTGTTTCATTGGTAGTGTCTTGGAAATGTTTTTCTTCTATGCAACGGATATCTTATTTGTTCTCAAAATTGTTTTCTTCCACCAATTCTTGTTTATTTTGGCTAAATTATTCTTCCATATTTGGTGGAGACTCTTTAATTTCTTCCTGATATGGAGTATATGAGATGTTGGTATCCTTTTCTTGGTCTTTGGAATTCTTTCCTTCATTCTCTGCACCAAGATTTGATTCAGAAAAGTCATGCAGTGTTTCATGATATTCTTCTTCTGAATCATTCATTTCATCTTTTTGTGTCCATGTGGGAGAGGGTGGGTGGACAGAAACATTTAAAACATCAGCAAAAACATATGAATGTACCTTTGGAATGAACTTTTCTGCAAATGAATCTTCTAACACATCCCATCTAGTAATGGAGTTAGGCATTAATGAACTATACCATTCAAGAGCATCCTCTCGTAGAGTTTGTAGGAATAATCTACATGTAACATTGTCTTTAGTGAAGTTGAAATAATAACATGTACCTTTAAAATTAATCAAGTGTTGCTCTGCATCTTCTGAAGCATCCCCAAAGAATGTAGAAAAAATTTCAATAGGAATATTGGGCATTTGAAAGTCTATTTCTGGTATATTTAGAGGGGTATTATGAAATCACCTCCTTCTTTGAGTATTTCTCCCTTTTGTCGAGTCTTGCAAAGCCATTGATGTGATTGATGAAGAATATAAAGAAGAATGAAGACCCTTCATTTTGAATTTTTTCAATGGAGTTGCCACGGAGTTCATTCTCCCAAATCTTTGGTGCTTCCCGTTTCTTTTTGAAATTACAAAAAAGGTGATCCATGATTAAAATAAACAACAATTTTCTTGAATCTTCTTATCAAAACTTTGAGCCATTGAGATTTATGGTTCCTCAAATATCTTGAAAATAAATCGTTCCCTAGTATGGTCGTCAAAACTGTTGACGCTTGAATCCATTAGGAACAAAACCGCAACTTCACGGGGATACAAATCCCCATATGTTTTTATAGAGGTGGTACTCCTCTTTATTTTAATATTTTATTGGGACTCTATACTTTTAGAATATGGTACTCTGTAGAAGTTTGTCGTGATAATCAAAGAAATATAAAGATTGCAAGAAAAAGTAACAAGAAATAAAATGTTTGTTTTTCTTTTTTAAAGAGAGTTCCTGAGAGATGATCAAGAACTGTACACCTCATACACTTGAAAAAGATAAACAAATTATCCCCACACTCATCATAGTGAAACTAAAGATTTCTAATCACATAAAATAAAAGAATATGGTTTGCATGCATAAGATAACTTTAATAGAGTAAAAACATGGGGAGATAAAATAAAGATAATGATAGATCAATCTCAAATACTTTATACTCAAAACTCAGAGTTACAAAGTACAGTCAAAACTGATCTTGAAATAGTTTTCTTGGGATTTCTAAAAAATATATAGTCTGTCAAAAAGATTTGAAATTTGAATGTGTTTGTCCTTAGGACTGTGATTGGGGCTCCCATGGACCATAAATAAAATATGAACAAGAATTAAACTATAGAAGGAGAATGGTGGGTGATGCAAAGTAGCAAGACCTGGAAAGAATACAAGGAGAAGTTATTAGATTTCAGTTAAACCTTTCTAGTCAAACAAGAGGAGTAACTGGATGAAAAACTTATAAAGAAAGAAAAATGTGATCATCTTGAACTTACTATGATGGTCTTTCATATCTATTCATCTAATTGTTGTTGTCCTTTTATTGTCTTCATTGACAGTTATAGGAACCGTCTCAACTATTTATCGCCCTTCTTTGGTTAATTTGTCGATTTCCTTTCTGAACCAATCTTCAATATATATTTTCATTGTGTTACGTTTATTTCATGTCGTATTTTGAATAACTCACCTTCCAAGTCTCTTAAGTCAAGAGAATTACCATGTACTCCTTACTCAATATCTTGATTTTTCACGGAATAATCAACTATCCAATTGTCTATTTCATATTCATTATATTCGAGTATGCCATAATAGTTTTCAACTGATAACCTTTTGAATATCTCAACTTGTTCGTCAAATTGTTGTTTTGTTAGAAACATTGATTTGATAATTAATTTAGGGTCTTGTACCTCGTTAGTACCTCCTGCTAGATCTATCTCTGTGAGTCTCTTGAACAGTTCTTCTCCTTTGAAAGTAAGTGTTGGCTCTGGGAGCTTCAACCTATTACGAAAAACTTGCTATGAAATGGAAATGGGGGAATGATATTGGAGTTGTATAATTCTCTAGCTCGGCACGTACTTCTCAACGCACCATGCAACAAGTTCTTTGCATTCAAATACCTCAATAACACACCCTGTGTGGGCAATTTTGGATGCCCAGATTACGTCTTTTTGTGCAGGAGGAGATGAGTAATATGAATATCCTCTAGACCAATGAAAGTTCTGGTATTCACAACCAAAAATATTCAAAGTATCTCCACATAATTTTTGTCTAGCTTCTACTTCCATTAGGTTGAGAGGAGTATTTTTCAGCTGAATAATAACTTCAAATAAATCTTTTCGGAGAGATGACAATAATATAATCCTTTGGAAAATGGATAATTAATTCCATTTAATGAATAATCTCCTCGAGTATTTCACCATTAATGGCAATCTCTTTGAATCATGCACAATTAGTTGTTAGCATTAAACAACATTCAATGCATATTGGAAAAAGCACGAGAATGGTGGGGACGGACGAGAGTAGTTTTGAATATGAAGTTTTTCATGAACCCGCCAATCTGGGAACCTTCTAACCCGTGGTTGTGGATGATCGAAAATATGTTAAGCGCAGAAAGGTGGTCAGTCATACTTGCATGCAGAAGGGATAAAATACTTTGGGGGCTCAGCACCTGCAACAAATCTGATGGTCCAAAATGTAGATCACAGAACTTTAGGTGCAAAGTGGAGATCATGGAACTTGGAGGATGAGGGATTGAACCTCGTGAACCCATGAAGTTGAAAAAATGGTTAAGTGTAGTGTAGTAGCAGACTTATGACATAGGAAAGTGGATGTAGATGAAGGTCTGCCAACCCTTGAACTGTCAAATTAGTAGAAGAGTCCTCGAAGCATATCCTATAACTGTCAATTAATAGAAGAGTCCCAAAAACATCTAAGTGTAGAGACTAGTGGAGCATATGGAGAAGAGTGGTGAAAAGAGAAAAATGGTTAATTGTGGAGATGGAAGGTGAGGAAGATAAGTGATGATAGTACTTCACAATTATAAAATGGAGAGGAGAACATGATATACTTAGAAAAAAAAAATCATAATCTCCCCTTCGGACCTTTAGACTAGATCTTGAATAACTTAGGCATGCAGAAACAAATTTTTGATCCGAAAAGTGCATGAAGAATATGAGAATGAGGGTTGTAGAGTGAACTTATAAAAGTTCAAAAATCATCTTCTTTTTATATAAAGGATTTTATGAATCCAAGAGCGAAAAAATATAAATGACCAAATTTTGGTCAATAGAACCATCGCATGATATAGAAATAGAAGAGATTGCTCCAACCATATCTTATAATGCATTGGTTGGCATCAATACTCCACAAACCCTCAATATATAAGGATATATCAAAAGTAAAAAGGTAGCAATGTTGATTGATTCTAATAGTACCCATAACTTCGTTAATTGCAAATCAGTGAAGCTTCTGTAATTGCTTTGTATTTCCAACACCATAATTTAAAGTAATGATTGCAAATGGAGGTACCATAAATTGTTCTGGTAAGTGTCATAGTATTAATCTCAATATGGGGGAGTATTTATTGGATAGTCCCGTGATTTCAATCTAAATGGATGGTGTTGTTGTTGTATTAGGGGTCCAATGGTTACAATAATTAGGAATAGTGTCTCTTAATTTTCAAGAAATTTTCATGAGATTTTCCTCATAAGGAAAGGAAATTGAACTCAGAGGTATCCATGGGAATGCCTCTAAAGTGATAAGTTCTAACATCATGACAAAATTACTCAAAAAGGGACACCATGGTGTACTTTCCCAATTGTGCTCACTAGATGTTCAAACATTTAAACCTTTTGTTCAAGTGGATATCCAAAAAGTTATCAACAATCATTCCTAGGTATTTGAAGAAATTACTAAGGGTATTGCACCTACTCAAGATCATGACCATGTTATTCATTTGCAACTAGGAATTCTACCACCTAACATTAGGCCTTATAGGTACTCATATGCACAAAAGAGTGAGATAGAGTGTATGATTTAATAAATCTTAAAGGTTACCATATCACTCAACCTACCCAAAGTGCTTTCTCTTCACCAGTCATGAAGTTTACAAAAAAATTTGGTTCATGGATTATGTGTCTATATTATATACAACTCAACAAAATGACCATTAAATATAAGTTTCTTATTCCTGACATTGATGAATTATTAGATAAATTGCAAGGAGCAATCTGTTTTACTAAGTTGGTTCTCCTCTCTGTATATCATCAAATCAGAATGAGGCAAGAAGACATTCCCAAAACATCCTTTAGAACACATGAAGTTCATTAGGAGTTTTTGGTGATGCCATTTTTCCTTACTAATGCACCTTCAACATTTCAAAGCTCGATGAATTCTATTTTCAAACCCTTGCTCAGAAAATTTGTATTAGTATTTTTTGATGATATACTAATATACAATAAATCATGGGAAGAACATGTACAATATGTTGACATGGTGTTAAAATTATTGGAAGAGAAACAACTATATCCAAAGCCTTCCAAGTGTTCTTTTTGGGTTTAAGAACTAAAATATCTAGGTCATATTGTATGTCTTGAAGGTGTGAAAGTGGACCCTAAAAAAATTAAAGATATGATGGAATGGCCAATTTCGAAAACCTTGAAGAATCTTAGAGAATTCTTAGGATTGACAGGATATTACTGCAAGTTTGTTAAGAACTATGGTAAAATAACAGCACCTCTAACATTGTTAGTAAAAAAGAAGGCATTTTCTTGGACTCAATAAGCAACCAAAGTCTTTTCAAATATTAAGGAGGATATGTGTACGACTCTTATCCTAGCCACATCTGACTTCACAAAAACCTTTATTAAGGAATGTGATGCCTTAGGACAAGGCATTGGTGTAGTTTTAATACAATAAGGAAGGCCCCTTGGCTTTGAAATTAACCAACATAAAGGAAATAACTTACTTGTAACGTACCCCATGTCGAGTACCCTCAAGAATGTTCATTCTTAAACAAATCTGAATTCCTAAACCATTTAAAATAAAACAAGATGCATGCATCCTAACAAACAACTCACACAATTATCAAGACCATGTTAAATAATCATAGGCACATTCCAAACACAACTTATAGCAACAATAATCATAATATACACAATAGTTAGTAAATACACAACATAAATATATAAATAAAGAGAAACATAGAACACTTATGTTCAAGAAACAACTCACCAACTGGCTATAGACATTGGATATTCCACCCAACCAAAAACATTGTTGTTCCATCTCTCTCAAAAACAGTTCACCCTCAAGATGAGGCTATGAATCCACAAGGATGAGCTCCTAGTCTGACTATAAGTCTCAAACCAATATATCTATCAAGTTGTTACAATTATTCTATCTTTATTGCACTCACAAAAATCCTATTTTACCAACTCTCTTTCCCCCTTAGCCTGCACAACCCAAAGAATGGAATACCCTTCTCTGTAATGTAATCGCGTAGGCTATTCTCTTTCTCCTTAGAGCTCCAGTGCTACTGGACAAGAAATCCCAATGTTGGTAACTCAAGGGATTCTATATTGTGGATAGTTCTTTCACAATTTCCATCATTCTCATACACGCATGTATTATTTTCTTGCTAGAATAACCAATAGAGACCTACATCCAGCAAGTAATGGTTCTCTACCTCCAATAATTTGTTCCCATACCAAAATCAAGAATAAGAATAATCAATAAGGAATGAGGAACAAAAAATAATGAGTGAGTAACAATAAATGACCAACCTCCCAACAACCAAAATCATGGGTTATATACTTGAATACAATAATGCACCATATAGCTTCCCCAAGAAGTTCACATAACCAATTTCCCATTCAATTTTGAGATGGGAGAATAAAATGTAATAAATTGGCTTAACCCCTCTATTCCACTCTCTCGTGGAATCATAGCCCCTTATGACTATGTCCTTATCCATTTGTAGCCAATGCTGCATTTTTATTATTAATTTTCAAATCTATTACATTTCTAGGCTCTTGGTATTTCAAATTTATAGGCACTCTGACCTGTCATCAAATTAAAAAAAGTATATTATTAGTATGGGAATCAAAACTAGGGTATTGCATTCCTCTCTCCCTTATTTTGGCACTATCCTCTATGCATATCATCATGTAGGTGTACATATATACATAATTTTAATCAAAACTTCAAAAATAATTGCAGCTATTCCACCCACATTACATCTTTCAGCTCTCATGTCACTTCTTTAGGGATGTACCATGTCCATTGGACCTTTACCTACCCTATGGATTTATTCTAGAGCACTATGACCTTTCTTTCTAGTATACACATTAGCTATACCTAGAAGTCTCCTTTTGGCTCCACCTAAATCAAAGTCCAATCAATGACATGGTTAGGATCATGCACATACTTTTTCAAAAAAGATACATGAAATACATTATGCACATCCATGTAAGAAGGAAATGAAAGCATGCATGGAACTGGTCCTATTTTATTCAATATTTTAAATGGCCCACATAATCTGGTTGCTATCTTGGTACAATTTCCCAACTTCAATGATATTTTATTGGGATTCACTTTCAGAAATGCATTCTCTTCCACTTTAAATTCCATAGTTGTTCTTCTCTTATCTACAAAACTATTTTTCCCATCTTGTGTTGTTTCCAAATTCTACTTAATTTTAACCATATTCTCTTCTATTTCCTTGAGAAACTTTGGCCCAAGTACTACTATGTATGCTATATTTTTTGCCATACTGAGCTTCAAATGGGATCATCTTTTATGAATATTGATACCCATTGTTGTAGAAAAATTCAACCAAATGCAAATAATCTTCCCATTTGGATGGCTTATCCATCACATACATTCTTAACATGTCCTCAATCACTTGGTTGACTCTCTTTGTTGGACCATATGATTGTGGATGGTATGTTGTACTAAAATTTAATTTTTTCCCAAAACCCTTAAACAATCCTCTCTAAAAGTTTGAATTAAACTTTGAATCTCTTTCCAAAACAATTTCCTTAGGTACTCAATGCAACCTAGCAATTTTAAATTTTTACATTATTAGCTTCCTTATGAGTCATCTTGATAGGAATGTGATGTGCATCCTTTTTCAATTTATCCACCGCTACCATTATTGAATCATGTTGTCTTGTTGTCTTGGGAAATGTAGTGATGAAATCAATGGTTACCACTTCCCATTCCACTCCGGAATTGGTAATGGTTATATCAAACCTACCGAGTGTCTATGCTCAACCTTTAATTTTTGACATTCCATGCACATTAAATATAATCAACAACATCCTTCTTCATTCCTGGCCAAAGATATTAGTTTCTTATTGTTGCAATTATTTTCTAGTAACCAGGATGTTCGACATATGGAACATTATGCATTTATTTTAACACCAACTTCCTTAATTTTCTATAACTAGGAACATAAATTATGTTCTTATGCATATGTATTTCATATTCTCTCATCTTATATTCTTTAAATTTTTGTTGTACATCTTCCTATTGTAAGTTTGTTTTTACCTATATGTAATGTTTTCCTGTAACAATATGATCTAAAATTATTCTCTTTAAATCTGATTAATGCATATTGATGGTTGTAGCATGCATGATATGTACCCTTCTATTGAGTGCATCAACAAATTTATTTTATTTTCCTGTGATCCTTCTATTGATTGCAGCAACTGATCTTTGTACATGACCTTCTCATTGATCATGACATCTCTACTCCTAATGATTTTTTGATTTTCATAATCCGATAAGCGATAACCAAAATCATTAACATTGTATCCAATAAAGGTACACTTCTTGGATTTTGATTCAATATTTATTCTATTTTCTTTATCAATATGGAGAAATGTTTCACAACCAAAAGTCTTCATAAATGAATAGTTTACCTTTTTACATGTCCATGCAATCTCAAACTCCTTGCACGTTCCATGATTGTCCTATTCATCCTTTCTGACACACCATTTTCTTGTGGTGTTCCTGGAATTATTTTTTTACTCTACAAATCCCATGCTATGAACAATAATTATCAAACTCATCATTGTATTATTCAACTCCATTGTCTTATCTGGGACACTCCAACCTCTTTCATGTCTCATTCTCAACCAAAGTTTTCCATTTCTTAAAAGTATCAAAGACATCATATTTGTGTCGAATGTAATAAACCCAAGTTTTTCTAGTTGAATCATCAATAAAAGTAACATAATAACAAGATCCACCAAGAGATGATCCCTAAGTTGGTCCCCATACATCTGTATGTAAAAACTCCAACTTTTCACTCTTCTTTTCTTTTCTGACTTTGAGAAATCTGACTATCTTATGTTTTCCATAAACACAGTGCTCACAAAAATCCAAATCAACTTTTTAAAGATCTAGCAACAAATTCTGTGAAGTATCTACATCCCCTTCTCACTCACGTGTCCAAGCCTATGATTCCACAGTGTTGTATGAACTCCTGTAGAAGCTAAAGAGATAAAAGAGTCAGCATTAACAATACATAAATAAAATGTACCTACCTTCTCTTCTTTTACCATTACCAGTGATCCTTTAGTGACATTCCACATCTTATTTGTAAATATAGATATACAACCTTCACTTGCCAACTTCCCTGTTGAAATTAGATTTCTTCTCATGTCTAGTATGTGTCTCACCTCTTTTAGTAACCATTGGTTTACATGCTTTTTATTTATTTTTACCTTACCCATTCCAACAATTTAACATGGTTCATCATCACCTAAATAAACCTTTCGAAAATAACCTTGAACATAATCTTGAAAATATTTCATATGGGGTGTAGCATGAAATGAACTCCTTGAATATACTACCTAAGACTCAATAGTGTTATCAAAAGAAAGAATCAAAGCATCTTGTAACACATCACTTGTTACATTTTCTTCCTGGTTTTTCTTATGTTGTCCCTATCTTTCTTTATTTGGAGATCTGCAGTATTTCTTCAGAGGTCATTTCTTCCCACAATTCCAACACTCTATATTTCACAGTCTAGATCTGGATCTTCCCTTCCTAGAATTCCCACGGTTCCATGGACTCTTTCCTCTTTCCTTTTGTCTTTTGTTGTTCTCCATTGTCAACGCATTATTGATGCCTCAATTGTGTTTTTCTGTCACATTTCCTTTCTAAGGATAACACCAATAACATCATCAAATTTCAGAGTGTTTGAACTAGAGACAAATTTACTTACAACCATGACCAAGTTGTTCCAACTTTCTAGCAACTAGAACAAGATTAGAATATCCCTAACCTCATCATCAAAATTCACTTTTACAGAACTTATCTGATTAGTAACCATATTAAATTCATTAAAATGATGTGTAACAGAACCACCTTCTGACAACTTCATATTAAATAATCACTTCATTAGAAATACCTTGTTGGAGATTGAGGCTTTTTCATATAGTCTAGTCAATTCCTTCATCAGATCCTTCATTGTTTTTTCTTTCGAAATATTGAAATCCACTGATGCTACCAAGCATAATCATATCGTTCCTAGTGTCTTTATGTCAAGAAATTCTCATTCTTTGTCCTTCATGGTTGTTGACTTCTTTGTTATTCCTCCCAATGATAGGAATAGATCCTCATGATATAAATAATCTTCCATTTTCATCTTCCATAGCTGATAGTTTCTTCCATTAAATTTCTTGACTCTAAACCATCTTCCGCCATTTCTCCCACTCGAACTAGGAACCCTCTTTTCCCGCGAGTTACCTTTGGCTCTAATACCAGTTGTTAGAAAAAACAAGATCATAGAGTAATAAAATAAAACAAATGTGGAAATAAAACATAGAATGTATACGATACAATAGAGACACATATATACGTGGTTCACCCAATGTGGGCTACATCCACCAGAGAAATTTCCAGGTCCTTCCTTTATTATTATCCAGAAAATGAAGGGATACAACCTACAACGCATACGTTGTAACTTCCTCTTATTTTTTTTATAGTCTACTCTCTAAAAATACAATATTCACTTTCATCTACAACCGCAATACAATTCCCTCATACATAAAAGAGGGTTTCCTTCTAGGGAAAAAAAACCCTAAAATAACTTCTATCATTAGATATGTGACCTTATAATGAACGATTCATATTGACTATGAAATTAAAATATTTGAATTGTGTATCCTACAATTTCTTTGATTTGCATATGAATTAAGAAGATAATTAGGCTCTATAACCAACATTTATGCCTGTAAAGGATTTGATATCAATTACATATTTTGGTGTAGTCCATTCCATAATGGCTATGATCTTGTCAAGATGAACTCTCACTCCTCCCTATTGAGATTTGGGTACCTTGGAAAGTGTTCCCCTTGTGTTTGTGAGCTTCTAAACACATGTGGAAATTACTTTGTGCCTTTTACCATGTACTTTATGTCTAATTTCACTTTGACTTAGGAGATTTAAGTCAAAAGTGAAATTTGGTCATTTTAGCCTAAAATGATAATTAATTCAATTTGTGGGTGAAATAAGGGACATAAAGTGAAACTATGGAAACTTAAGTAAAGTGGGTTTTGAGTTGAGATTTACTTGATATGATCTCAACCATTGACTTAGGATGAGATGAGATGTTCTCATCCACCCATTTATTAGGTTTTCTTATGCATCCTTAAGGAGGGTGCAAGGGCAAAGGAGAGCTTATTACTCACTTGTATGTTCACCAAAGGATTTTAGAGAAGGGAAAGAGGATGAGAATGGAAGCATTGGGAGAGGAGAGCTTGGGTGCATCCTTTCATGGAGGGATCATGAAGGCTTAGTGCCCATCTTATTTATAGAGGTTGTTCTTTCTAGGAGGAGGGCACATAGCTAGCAGGGAGGTCTTACAGTGGTCAGATTTCTTTGAGGATAGTTTCAGTGGAGAGGCAGCACACGAAAGTACATTTTGATGCAAGGGTTGCTCCATTAGATCTTCAGGGAGCAAGGGCGCTTCATTTCAGTGGATAGAGCTATATTTGAGGAGGGTGCATCTCTCACTCTTGGACTTGTGTTGCAGCTTGAGATAAGTTGTTATTATATCAGGTTCATTTGTTTCATGTACTTGTTGTATTCCACCTTCTATTTTCCATATATATATACTTCCATTCCAAACTGGTTTTCCCCAAGGGTTTTTATCCAGGGTCATGTTGACATAAAACACCTATGTTCATTTTCATGTATGGTAGAGTTTATAACGACATTATTTCAGCACTAAAATATCTCTAGGTGTGTTATATATCTTATGGTATGCATGTGCTAACATATTGTAACAAAACTACATGTCAGAGCACCCATTTGGTCTATGTAACCGTAACAAATCAGCGAAGAAGTTACTGAACAGTTTCTTGTCCTAAAACAACATCAAACCATTGTTAGACAGTTGAAACTTAGAGCCAACTTGAGGTCAAAGATAGACCTAGTTGGCAGCTTGATAGGACCTAGAAAATCTTCATGGTATCAGAGCTTGGTGGCTGATTTTTGCTAAGTTTTGGACAGCATATTGTGGGACTGTTTTAGACACCTTTTGGACAGAGGACATCCATTGACCGAGTTTAGTGGAATCTTGTTGGTAGATTTTTTTGGAGGGTTGTAGAGCATTTTGTGGACAGTTTTCGTTAGTCTCTTTTCACACCTACGTGGTATGAGTGAGATTGATTTTTCACGACCTCTTTTCACACTTATATTGCTAGGAGTGAGGTCGATGTTCATTTTCCTCTTTTCACACCTATGTTAACAGGAGTGAGGCAGCATTCCTTTGCAGTTCGAGCATCAGTTTGAGTGCAGTCATCATTGATGTCAGCATCTTAGATGCATGTGGAGGATAGGCTAGATGGAGCTAGCAACTAGTCGCCTTGGAAGGCCAGGATCATCTTTGTCTTGGAGGACCTCCAACTATAGGATATAGTTGAGGCAGTTTTTCTTGTTCTCCCTGGTAGTTCTCCCATATTGTTAGCAAAGTTCATGAAGATGAACAACAAGGAAAAGAGTACGATATGTGATGCAGTGCGGGATCACATCATTCCCCACTTGATTGGGAAATCTTGGGCATTTGAGATGTGGGCATCTCTATGCAAGCTTTATGAGAGCTCTAACGAGAACCAAAAGATGGTTCTTCGTGATCAACTCAAGGGCATCTCCAGGATGAGTCGATTGCTTCTTTCCTTAGCCGATACACCCATATCAAAGACAATCTTGGAGCCATTAGAGAGGTGGTGGACCCAGATTCGATGGTGAGGATAGCCTTAAACAACTTCACCAAACCATGGGGTCCATTCATTCATGGAATTGTTTCCAGGGAGGTCATGCCCACATGGGAGAGGATCTGGGATGACTTCATTCAAGAGGAGAATAGACTTGTAGCAGAGGCTTCTAGATAGCAGCAAACAGTGCAGGGTTATGAGGATCTTGCTCTTTGGACAAAGGGCAATAAGAAGACCGGTTGAGGAGGTCAACAGGGTCCCAAGTTTAGTGCCCCACCACAGGGAGGAGAGAGAAGCAATGGTCAGAAGAGAGACATGAGCATAGTGAGATGCTTTGCTTGTAGGGAGATGGGTCACTATGCAGGACAGTGTCCCAAGAAGAAGAAGAAGTTGCAGGCTGTTTTAGCAGCAACAACAGAGGAGCTTGAGTTCAATGAAAAGTTTGTGAGAGAGTGTGCATTCGCTACTAATTTTTATGTTGTTACACCATCCAACATCAGGTGGGGAGACAGATTTGAGGAGGACGTATTGACTCATAGTAGTGATTCAAAGGGAGATCAGACTCAGTTTTCATGGATACCATCATCAGGGGTGACTGGTCCACACGGGACAACTTCAGTTACAGAGATGCCAAAATAGAGGGTTGGTGCAGGGGATTCAAAAAATCAAATATTGATGAGGAGGAGTGGTAGGGAACCACAGAGGCTTGAGCCTCACTTGGCTACGGAGACAGACAGATCAGGCTTTGGTTCCACTTCAGGTGGAAGCTACTTGGCGAGAGGCCGGGTTGAGGATCTTGGTGAGATGCTGAGATCCCAGTACTCTTGGTGAGATACCAAGAGGGGGAGACTCTTGGTGATATTCCAAGAGAGTGACTCTTGGTGAGATTCCAAGATTAGTGACCGTTGGCGAGATGCCAGGAGGTAGAAATCCTTAGTGGGAGACCAAGGTGGAGATATTTGGTTTGATACAAAGATCTAGGTGATCTTGGATAGGTGGACAGACACTTCCATCTATGGATCATGAATATTGAGAAAATATATGCCATACTACTTTCATTGATCAAGGTGCAACCATACTCACCGAGTATTTGCTAGTAGGCAACCATGCCCACTGCAGGGATGACATTGGGGATGAAGGGCACTTTCCTTGGTAAGAGGGAGTGTTGAGATTTGGGTACCTTGGAAAGTGGTCCCCTTATATTTGTGAGCTTCTAAACACATGTGGGAAGTATTTTGTACCTTGTACCATGTACTTTATGTCTAATTTCACTTTTACTTAGGAGATTTAAGTCAAAAGTGAAATTTGGTCATTTTAGCCTAAAATGGCAATTAATTCACTTTGTGGGTGAATTAAGGGACATAAAGTGAAACTATGGAAACTTAATTAAAGTGGGTTTTGAGTTGATATTTACTTGATATGATCTCAACCATTGACTTAGGATGAGATGAGATGATCTCATCCACCCATTTATTAGGTTTCCTTATGCATCCTTAAGGAGAGCACAAGGGAAAAGGAGAGCTCATTATTCACTTGTATGTTCACCAAAGGATTTTGGAGAAGGGAAAGAGGATGAGAATGGAATAATTAAGAGAGGAGATATTGAGCGCCTCCTTTCATGGAGGGCTCATGAAGGCTTAGGGCCCAACTTATGTGTGGAGGTTGTTCTTGCTAGGAGGAGGGCACACTTGAGGAGGAAGGTGCACATTTAGCAGGGAGGTCTTGCAATGGTCAAATTGATTTGAGGATAGTTTCAGTGGAGAGGCAACACATAAGAGCACATTGTGGTGCAAGGGTTTCTCCATCAGAGCTTCAAGGAGAAAGGACGCTTCATTTCAATGGATAGAGCTATATTTGAGGAGGGTGCATCTCTCACTCTTAGATTTGTGTTGCATTTTGAGACAAGCTTCTATTGTATCAGGTTCATTTGTTTCATGTACCGTTTGTATTCCACCTTCTATTTTCCACATATATATACTTCCATTCCAAACTAGTTTTCCCTAGGGGGATTTTATCCAGGGTCATGTTGACCAAAAATACCTATGTTCATTTTCATGTATGCTAGAGTTTAGAAAAACATTATTTCAGCTCTAAAAGATCTCTAGGTGTGTTATATAGCTTATGGTATTCATGTGCTAACATATTGTGACAAAACTACATGCTATAGCATCCATTTGGCCTATGTAACCGTAACAAATCAACGAAGAAGTTATTAAACAATTTGCTTTCCTCAAAAAATAGTAAACCATTGTTAGATAGTTGAAACTTAGAGCCAACTTGAGGTCAAAGACAAACCTAGTTGGAAGATTGATAGGACCTGGAAAATCTTCACTTCCTCAGTGATGATGTGGCCTAAGTAATGGATTTTTTTTGGAAAAGTCACACTTACTAAAATTTTCATAGAGCTTGTATTCTCTTAGCACTTGAAGCACTAACTTGAGGTGCTCTTCATTATCTTCTCTTCTCTTAGAATAAATTAGGATATTGCATATAAAAACCAACACAATTTTTTCCAAGAACTCGTTGAGCACATTATTCATCAAGCACGTGAAGGTGGTTGGTCCATTATTAAGCCCAAATGACACCACCACAAATTCAAAGTGCCCATATCTTGTTCTAAAGGATATTTTATGGATGTCTTCATCCTTAATCCAGAATTGATGGTATCTCGACCTCAATTCAATCTTGGATAAAATTGTTGTACCCATTAATTGGTCAAACATTTCATCAATTCTTGGCAAGGGATGCTTATTCTTAATTGTCATCTTGGTTAGTTCTCTGTAGTCTATGCAAAGCCTGAGTGTGCCATATTTTTTCTTCACAAACAATTTTGTTTCTCCCCAAGGAGACACACTAGGCCAAGCGTAACCTTTGTCTCACATCTCCTTCAGTTGTAATTTGAGCTCAACTAGCTCCGGTGTACTCATTCTATAAGGTTGTCTAGACATTGACACCGCTCCTGGTACAAGTTCTATGGAGATATTAATGTCTCTTCTTGTAGTTACACATGGTACCTCTTCTGGAAACACATATTTATACTCTCTCAATATAGGGTGATCCTCTAGTCTTGGTTTACCATCCTCAACAAAGTTCAGTACTTGTATTGCATACAAATGACATATTTTTTTGCAATACTTATTCACTTGAAGGGATGATATTTGTCTCACTAAGACAGGATTTTGAATTCCTTGTAGGGTCCTTATCTTTCGTTCCTCATCTTCACACTCTAATGTTTTATTATAAAAAACCATATTGGCTTTATGGGAATCCAACCATTCCATGCCAATTAGCATGTCATAAGATCCATAAGATCCTAAAGGAAGTATGTTTAGGGTTTCTTGGGTTGGCATCCCATTCATAATGAATTGGCATGGTGGTATGACATGTGTTACCTTTATTTTTGTTCCATTGGCTAGTTATAGCAACCATGATTTAACATGTTTTACTTGTTGCAGTTTACATTTATCAACAGTTTGAGGGGAAACATAACGCAAATTAGAACTAGGGTCAATTAAAATGGAAACAAGATGGTTGAAAATCATACCTTCCATCTCCACCACTAAAGCTTGGTGGTCAACTTGTCTATTATCCAAGGCTACATAAATTTGTGGCATGCTCCTAGCTACATCATTGAATGTGGAATCTTCCTGGATGTTGTAGACCCTTCTACTTTCTTGTTTCCTCTGTGGGCATTCCCTTAGCAAATGTTCTTCTCAACATCCTCAAAATTTTAATGGATCTCTCTTTGTATTATCAGTCTTTCCTGGGGCTGATCCAAAGGGTTTATTTCCACCATGAGATGGAAAGTTTTGTTGATACACACTCTTAATAAGAAGGATCATCTAGATATTTTCCCATGATTCTTAAATCTTGAAGATTTAAACCCCTTCTTCTTTAATCCCAATTTACTATTCTTCTTCCAATCCTTATGAGGTTCTTCCTTGTTATTGAATTTCTCATAACAATACCTTACCGTCTGAATAGTATCTTCTAAAGTATTAGGTTCATCGAATTTAATTATGTCCTGGAAGGATTGAAACAACCCAATAATAAATCATTGCATCTTCACATTTTCATCCTTTATGTAGGGCACATACCTCATCAGCTCGAGAAATTTGTTGATATATTCATCTATGGTGAGTTGTCCTAGCTTAACTTCATATAACTCCTTAGTCTTTCCATTATAGTACCCTTCAAATAGGTACTTCTTATTGAAGTGTTTCTCGAATTGTTTCCATGACAACTCCTTCTCATGAATTCCTTTCACATTTCTAAGGTCCTCCCACCAGATAGAGGCCTTTCCATTCAAGTTGAAAATGGCTATGCAAGCCTTCAAATTTTCAGAGTAGTCATGGACTCTGAACTACTTCTTTAATCCAAGCAACCAAACTTTTGTTTCTTCCCCCTATTTAATTTCTCCATAAAAGTGGGTGGTTTGTCTTTCTTAAACTCTTCAGGTTCATGGCTCTTGGAATGTTTCCTCCTCTTTCTTCTCCTCTAAGAATGTGAACTAGTCTTACTGCTGGAAAATTCTTTGGAGTTGTTAGCTCCCTCACTAGAGGATTCTTTAGATGAATCCTTGACGTTAGCATGCCTCTTGGCTCTATGTTGGGCCTTCTTCGAGGTGATTCTCCTTGTGTTGCTAATTTTAGGGCCATGATTTTGTACCTAGGGTGGACTCTGGTTTTCCTTGGACTGATGTCTTTCCACATTAATGGTTGTTGTCCCATCCTGCAGTTGCCTCTATATATCTGACAAGATTTGTAGCAAATTGCATTTATCTCAATTTTCTTTTCTTTTTCTTTTATAATCCTCTCATTGTCTGCTTTAAAGATTTGTAATTATTCCATGAGGCTTCTTACAGTTTCACACAGATATGGGGTTTCCACCACTCTCCTTTAATCAGACTCTTCTTCTCTGTTATGGGATCTCTCTCCTATATCATGATGTGTCACCATTCTTTATGTTATAGTTTTTATTGCTATCCACTGTCTGGTTAAGTGTTGATAACAATGTTTTCTGTTAGTTAATTATCCATTAATTTATGAACAACACATGTAATTTTGTAAGGTAAAATCAACCTCATCATTTAGAATATAATAACAACATATAGTTCAAGTCTAAAACATGTAAAAACAAAAGAATGTCTCATCCTTCTTTTCAATAGCAAAGTTTTAATAACCTCTAGCCTCTTATGGATAGGGTAGGATAGGGTGCCCTCCCCCTTAAAAGTTTTCTAAGAAAAATTATTCTACTCTTTCATGAGCCTAAGAAGGACAAGTGTTGTTGCCTGCTCTAATACCACTCTTTAAGACACCCAACCCCTTAAGTACCTTTTTAAGGGATGACACATTAAAATTTCACTTTTCCTCAACCATCTCAAAGCCTCATCTAGAGGATATCATCATCTTCTGCTCTCCAAGAACCTCTCAACGATTGTATCCATGCTCTAAACCAAGCTATGGATCAAAAGTTACAACTTCTGAAGGATTTTGAACTTTCATTTATTGAGTCCATATTAGTACCACGTGGTTCCCCAACACTCATGCCATCCGTTATGGTTCTGAAGTGGCATCTTCCACCTGGCCCATTTGTCTCCCAGTTTGATGGTTTGGTTCACTTCATAGATTTTATTCTTCCCCAGAGTCTTCCCATCGGGGCTAGAAGATTTCTAACACTAAATTCACTCTGACATACTCTCTACGACCACATGCACACCGACAGATTTGACCTTTTGATCCAACATCCCTTGGGGTTGGGAGATCAACGACTCCACTTACTTCGGAGTCACTAACTTTCACTATTTTTAACGAATCTTCTCATGCTCCTGTTTCACTTAGCTTACATGTGTCCCTTGAAGACCTAACGCTGAGATTGAATCTTGCATGTTCATCGAACTATGAACCCGATCTCATCTCGGAGGTCTTTGCGTCGTAAATCCTCCAGATGGTAGATCATTGTGACACGTGACACCATCATTACTTGACACGTGGAGCCATCATGACACACTTCATCATCGTAGGGTACCATGTCTTGTCCAACCAAGTGCTAACACCTGGCCACTCTTAATAACCTTAGCTGAATTAATTATTCCATAATACATCAAAATATCACTTTTTATGTCTTATTTGTTTAATCCTAACAAATATTAATTAGCCCAATATTTACTACAAAATCCTAATCATTATTCCATTTTGACTTAGTAGAATTTATTGGCCATGTAACAACGAGAAATTACTCTTTCTTTTACCTAGGGAGTTCTAGATCCCGAAATGGTTTTTGGTGTTAATTAGGTATCATTGTTATTATGATTATCTCATGATATATGTTAATTAATTATATTATAATATAATGTTATAAGTAATTATATTACAATATAATAAAACTAATTAGACCATATTACACTTACATTTATTATCTTTAATTGATATATATATATATATATATATATATATATATATATATATATATAACCTCGGTGTCGCACTCCAAGTTCTTCGCACTCAAAACATGCATGTCCATCTCGTTTCTCCGACGACCAAAATCCAAAAGGGGATGGATTTAATATTTAATATTATAATATAACATTAAAATATCTCAGGCCATCACACTCTAAGCATTTTCTCCCCTCTCGTTACTTTCACGATGGGTAGGCTCCAAAAAGGTTGGATTTAATATTTAATATTAAAATACTTAACATTAAAATGTCTCAGACCATTGCACTCTGATCATTTTCTCCCCTCTCGTTATTCCGATGACTAGGCTCCAAAAAGGTTGGATTTAATATTTAATATCAAAATACTTTATATTAAAATGTCTCAGGCCATTGCACTCTAAATCATTCGATCCCCTCTCATTACTTCGATGGCCCGGCTCCAAAAAGGTTGGATTTAATATTTAATGTTAAAATAAGTTGATATTAAAATCTCAAGTCCTTCCTTTTCAGGGACATTGGCTCCCTTCTTGCCTACTCTTACAATCAAACTCGAAGAAATATATATATATATATATATATATATATATATATATATATATATATATATATATATATATGAAGTAGATTGAAAGAAATATCCTCCTAGGAGAGTAGTGCATCATAATGCTGAGCATAAATTTAAAGCTCAAAAACTTGGCATGGGTAGTGCATCATGTGCAGAGCATAAATTTTAAAGCTCAAAAACTTGGCATGGGTTTGATCCTGGCACAGAAGGGAAAGAAATTCCAAACTTCCCATTTCTCACACACAAGACTAAAAATCACATATTTTTAATAAATAACTTTCTCAACTTATTATCCAATTTATTTAGACAATTAACTAGTAAACTTTGGAAATTTACCAGGGGTTACCAGTCTTTACCATTCATGCAAAATTTGTTCAAAAAACATATAACTGTGTAATTCCTGGTAAAATTTGTTTCTTCCCAAATCCTAATAAAATTTAATTAGTCACAATGTATCAGATTCTAAATTTCATTTTATTTCTAATTAAGAAATTGAATTTTCATTTCTCATTATTTTCTTATTATTTGTTTTGGAATACTTGACCTTCCTTCAATATTTGAGCTATTTTCCTAAGGCCCAAACATAGATTTTATATCTTCTAAATTTTCCGGTATAAAAGTTTCAGGAAAACTTAAAATAAAACATTCTCATGCAGAAATCAAACCTCTTTCCTTTCTAGATGTTTTGTAGAGATTCTAAATGTTCATTCATCACCACTAATACATGAAATGGATTTTGAAAACTCAATCAACCAAAAAATTCACTCACAACACTCCTCTTTTAGAACATGGGAAGTCCATAAGTATGGTTATTCATCAAATAAGATCCAGCTATAACATTTTCATAACTACACCCAATTTCTTAGGCCACTTTAACAGAGATTGAATTTACACTTCTCTGAAACATATTCTACAATATTTTTGAACTTAACATTGTAGAGATTTGGAAAATAAATACTTATCTAGAATATGAAAAGAGTTGTAACTGTTGAAGGGTGTACCAATTTCCACCCAACCATAGGCACAATTGCTCCTTATACTTTCACAGTTGGCCACCCCCTAGCCAGAGTATGGTGCCATGAGAGGAATTCTTCTTTCTAGTCATCAAAGAGAAAAGGACGAAGGCTACTCTCCTTCTCCCATAGGAACATGACAACCCAGTCTTTTATCCACCAAGAAAGGGGTCATGTTGTGATTTATCACTCAATAACTCAAATTCTATGCAACCTCGTTTATCATCTTGATTAGAAAACACTACCCAATAGTTCTTGTACCCTGAACAATATATTTTCTTTGTTCTCTTCAGAACCAGAGAGCTTCACATGCTCTCCTTCCTCAGAATTGGTCCCCAGACCCATTCATGTGCATCCTCTCTCTTCTGCCCATGATTTTTCTTTTTTTCCTTGCCTTCTACAATAAGATTTCGTGGGTCAAATCCCCTGATTCGAGGGTTAGATAAAAAAAAATTAGATGGGTACTTTTCAACTACCAGCTTCACTGGTAAATAAATTATTTGGGACAGAGGACTATTCTAGCTCTGAGCATTTTTAAATCCACCAAAGTACTGGCCTAGCAGGGAATATCTCAACCATTAATGGTTCCCCTCACCATTCTCTCTCATGGAAGCATAGTTTGTATTGGCAACACCTTCGACAATTATTCAAAAAATTCCATTTTATTTAATAACAGAAATATTCACATTACCTTCTTTAGGAAAGGTTCATCATTTCCCAAAATCCACACATAACTAATATGTCCATAGTCTCTTATAAAAATATAATTGCATTTACAAGATGGGGGAAACAGGGGTATTACAAAGCCCCATGTTAAGCATAAATCCCCATGTAAAGCCCTAGATATTGTGTTGTTGTATTTCTATTATTATATTAGTATTGTCGGCTAGACCTTTTAATTGTAATTGTACTCTTGGTATCCTATATATACCAAGGAGACCTAGTTTTAGGATCATCTCATATTTTATATTTTTTCTATTGTAAAAGGAGACTTCCCCTTCAAAGAGGCTTTGCATTCATTTTCCTCTCTTTATCAAGGAATGGAGTTACTTCTCTCTCTCTTTTTATGTTATTTTGGTGGTTTGGTGCATAACACCACCATCACAGTAATAGAAAAATATAGGTGGTGAATGGGACTTTGGTTCAACTTCTAAGAGATTACAATCGAAAGCATCAAGGACTTGGGATGAAAATTCAATTTACATACAAAATTCCTATAGTAGGGTTGTCCATGCTTTCACCAACAAGTCCCCTTTTTGAAACATGTTTTCGATATTTTCCATTGTAGAAAAAATTGGCGATTTTTCGTTACTTTTACATGGCCCTGAAAAATCGCCTAGTAAAAATCGCGACATTTTCACTTTTGAAAAAGTCCCAACCTATACAAAAAATCGGTGATTTTTTCCAAAAAATCGCAAGTCAACAGAAAAAATCACAGGACGCACCCAGTTCAAGGGGATAAAGGCAATTTGGTCATTTTCCTTTGTCATTTGACTTGTTTGTTGTTGGAGAAGGAAGGATACTGGTTTGTGGTATTCCTCAATCATTGTGGAGGTAAATAAACAACCATCATCATCACCATCAAGGATTTTTAAGTGGAACAAGGGTTCAATTTCATTTTCCAATTGGTGTTGAATCTTCCATTCATAGGTATGTATTTAAATCCCACCACGTTAATGTTTTTTTTCTCACATTTTTTTTCAAGTTTTCTTGCCTCTTTGCTTGCCTACATTTTGGTTATTTTATTGGTCATTTTCCATGATTTTCGTACCCATAAAACAATGTAACATTTTTTTTTTATGGGATAACAAGCTTGAGCCTTGATGTTAATTTTTTCTCCACCCTCTTATTGTCATTTTTCATTGCTAATAATCTAATCTAGAGGTCTGGTTTTGCTTACCAATGGGTTGATATTTTTTTTCTAGTGGGGTTTAATATCAGTTTCTTGATTTTTTTTTTTGCCTTAGGGTTAAATTTTGAAGCTGTCAATTTCATCAAAAATATGACGGAGCCTTTGGATCCATTTTTGGGTGTATGGGATCCTTGAATATTGGACAAACCGACAACAATTGAGTTGCAAATTCTGTGGGCAGAAAATGTCAGGAGGGATTTGCAAGTTGAAATATCATTTAGCTAAAATCCTCAAGCATAATGTTGATGTTTGTCCTAATATTGACCCGAAGATTATGACAATTGCATTTGATTCACTTGAAGCAAAGGATAAAAATAAATATGAAGCGACCGCAAAGAAGGATGAACTTTTAGTTAGAAGTTCAACAACATCTACCCCAGAAGGACAATGTAGTGGGAGGGGCTCCACAGATTCAAGTACTCACAGGTTCACATCTTTTTTAGTTCCACGAACCACCCCTGGAGCACAACCTTCCATCATGTTAGTGTTGAAGAAAAAGGAGAAGAAAGAAGTAGACATAGTTGTGGGGAGGTGTCTTTTCTGGAGTGACATGCCTCTCAACAACACCAAGAACAATCCATTTTGGCAGCCAATATTTGATGTCATTGTTGTTGTTGGCCCACGGTATAAAATACCTACCTTTGAGGAGTTGCAGGGACTAATTCTTCAAAAAGAAAAGAAGTACATCAAATCTAGATTGACAAAGTTCAAGTAGTCATGGGAGATCTCTAGATGCATAGTGATGGTTGATTGATGAACAGATAGGAAGGGTAGGTCCCTTCTCAATTTCTTGGTACATTGTCCTAGAGGTACCATGTTTATCAAATCAGTGGATGCATCAACACATGTGAAAGATGAAACATTGTTGTGTGAGATGATGGATGTGTTCATCCAGGAGATTGGTTTGCATAATGTGGTGAAAATCATAACATATAATGCATCTAATTATGTGGTTGTTGGTAGGTTCCTTATGGATAGGTACCGTTCATTGTTTTGGACTCCATGCATTGTACACTGTATTGATTTGATGCTCGAGGATATGGAGAAAACCTCCTTAATCAAGGAGGTGATTGATCAGGCTAGGAGTGTCCCCAAGTTCATATATAACCATACTCTGTTCTTATCCTCATGAAGACACACACCAAAAACAGGGAGTTACAGCGTCCTGCAATCACTCATTTTCCCACCAGCTTCGTTACTCTTCGGTCTTTGCTTCAATGTCAGTTTGACTTGAAGAAAAGGTTTGTTTGTGATGAGTGGTGGGATTCTACATATAACAGGAGAGAGGATGGGAAATCCATTTCCATATTGGTTTAAAACAAATCCTTCTAAGGAGTGCCAGAGGTGTGCTCAATGAGTGAACCTTTCGTAAAGGTTCTGCGATTGGTTGATAGCGATAAGCCTGCAATGAGATATTTTTACAAGGCCATGGATAGGAGAAAATAAGCTATTTGGGATTATTATGTGGGAAAGGGTAGACACGCGTTTTGTAGAAAGATTCTATTATGGGATTTGATTGATACTCACTGGACCGAGATGCCTTGTTGACCCATTCATCCAATAACAGTTTTCCTCAACCCCGCATTTTCCTACAAATGCAAATTTCATTCTGATGGCGAGCTGATGGAAAGGCTCCATACTTGTCTTCAGAGGATGGTACTTGATGTTGCGATTTGCCTCAAAATTAATCGCGAGATATATATGTATTGGGATGGTACTAGACTATTTGGATATGAAGATGTTGTTGCAAGAACCATTTTGATGCCACGTAAGTCATTAGAATTTAGAAGATAGTTCAACTTAGAACATTATGTTTTTAAAATTTAAATTTAAATTATGTGTTTTAAAATTTATTTTAAAGTTTAATTATGTTTTCTTTTTGTTCTCTTTCTTTCTTATTTGTTGTAGATGTTTGGTGGCGAAACTATGGTGCAAGGGCACCAAATTTATAGATATTTTCCATCTGAATCTTGAGTCAAACTTGTACCTCTTCAGTATGTGAGCGTAATTGGAGTGTATTTGAAAAAAATACACTCAAAGAAAATGCACCGGGTTAGAACTTATAAGAAATTACATTTATTGTAATTTATGAGTCTATGACCCTCTAATATATTATGACCCTCAAAAGTTCAAAGTCATTAAATTTTATATGACCCTCTTATAGCTTGGAGTTCTCACGTCTCAATTACTTGGTGTATGTCCATTACAATCTCCGACTATCGTTGAAGCAAATGGATAAAACATCGGATGTGGATGCCATTTCCTAGGACAATATTGATGTATTGTCTAAGTGGAGGGTGGAGGATGAGATTCCAAACATGGAGGAGGTACCTACATGGTTAGAGGAGGAACCCG
>SNQJ01S0005529.1:8563-44513 GCA_010110895.2 Picea sitchensis | reverse complement strand
TTAAAATTAATTTTAATTTTAGATTTTTTTTATTATATAATTTTGTTTGAAATTTTATGGATGATTAATACTAGCACAGCCGCTAACTTGCGGCTGAGAACGTCGAAAGGTAGCTGCTGAGAATGAGTGTCCCCAATACATTGAGAACGCGTGTCCCCAATATAAAACGTTTGTGGTAATCCGTTTGTGGTAATATGAAATGTTTGGCTGCATTAGGTTGATAAATAGAACGTGGCAATTACATATCTTCAATGCATAGCCATCAGATTACGGTTTAAGGTTAAATAAGGTTAAAAGATCATTAATTGTGCCCATTATCAATAAGTGTACTAGATATTAATTTACTTATAATTATTTTGGTTAAAATCATTTTTTGGTTTTAAAATAAAATCTGAAACTATTTTGCATTGATTAAGAATTTATAATAATGACATGTGAAAACACATTTTGCTTAACTAAAAATTCATTTTCTTGAAATGTAAAGACACATAGATACAAATTAAGCTGATCTAAATGAAAATCTATTGTAACGTTGATAATGATATAAAAAAATAAAATAAAAACTAACTACCCTTTTAAACTTCATTCAGAAACAATACATGAATACTACAAAACAGTATCTCCCCTACTCAAGTGAAGAAAACAAATATGGAACACCAATTAAACATGGAAAAAGGGGTACAGTGTTGGATATAGAGAGGGGACAAACTATAAGTTGAAGATATGTGCCAAGCATGAATATGGTAATTTAAGGGTGAAATGTGAATGACATGATAAGTTGGGTATTTGGTATTGAATGATCGGGTCACAGTTATTGTTCATGTTCATCTGAATTTTTTTATTTTTTTTACATTAAATTAAATATATAATTCTTATTTCTTATTTGAGATTTAGCATGGTAGTATTGATAACAATGTATTTAATAAAGAAAAATACTTGATATTTAATTTAGAGTGTTTTATATGTTTTGATATTTTTCACAGGAATAAAATAATATAAATGAACAAAATAGCAATTTTATGTTGTTTAAATTGTATTTTTGAATGTATAAATAGATTCAGTGTTTTGAAAAACTCTTATAACATTAGAATTATACAAACTTAACCACTCAAACCTGCAGATTTAATAATTTCTCAATAAATTTCTAACAAAATTAAACTAAAAATATAACCACCCAAAACATTTAAACAATTAAATTAACAATACCTGGATAAACTACACCATAATCGTGCGAATTGTGACAACCGAGAATCATCTGCAACATGTAAATGAATTAGGTCCGTTTATGCACTCGGGCTTAAATAAACATGACCTAATAATGGTAAAGAATGTATGAAAGAAATAAGCATTGGAATAAGCGTTGAGAATATAATATACACTGGAATTACCATTCTAAAACTGCCCCGCAGAGATAACCGCGGATGCCCTGCCAAACCGCCCGGCAAAGGAAACTGCAGAAGCCGTTCTACAATTTGATATTAGCCATGTCCAGAAATTGTCAGAAGCTAGAAATAGCCTGTATGGAGGTCACAACATCTGCTACAAGAGTATTTGGAAGATGAAAATGCATACCTTCATTCATCTTCCAACTCTTCCCGCACCATTTCTCAGGCTCAAGAGACACCATCGCAGACTCACTGTCAGTAGGATTATAGCCAGCCATACTCCACATTTTGGATATGTGTCTGCAATCACGATTCCAACAACATCAAACGAGTTGTACTCGTTTTTCTAATCAAATTCAACAAATATTTCCTAAACCTGAATTCAGAGATCATAAACATGCCTCTCCCCCAAAATGGAAAATAATTCTGGGAAGAAGGGAGCGCGCAGTCTACTCTGTGCAATGCAGTTTAAAATACTGCGCACCAAACAGGTTAATCGAAAGAGTTCTCAAAACCACTATTCAGTACACAGACTTTTGGCTCTGTGAATATACACCCTAAATGAAATGATTTGTGAATGTCGAATAAGATAGTGCTATGCTTAGCACATAATACAGAAACTTGTCAATACACAAAATGCTTGATATTAATGAACTTTCTACCCTTGAGTAAAAAAATACAATGTCAAAGATGAGCTTCAGCTCCAATGACTTCTTCTACTAACTATACAGTCTCAGACTTCTTTACTCCTCAACTACTATTGGTTCTCTGCTGTTCTCTCTACCTCTCTTTTCTGCTCTGCATCAACTGCTTCTCTTCAGTATTTTGTCTCTGAATCGACTAACTAAACTACTCAGACTTATATCAAACTTATAAGGACTCAACTGAGACTTCCTGCAATAGCTAAGATGCACTCAACATTAAACATTAAAGACTGTCATTAATTCTACTACTCACAAATTGACTGTCAGACAAATCAGAGTTAAAGATCTCACCTACTTGTAAATTTACAATTTCCAACAATAATTTGGATAATTGATTCATGGGGAATGGATTTTCTTCTGCAATAATCTTTAACTTAACATAACATTTCTTCTATACTATACGTCAAGTAAGGTTCTGTCCTACTATATTGCTGCAAAAGTTCATTTCTAATCAAATGGCAAGCTACCATATTACTTACCTCTTCTCTAAAATATCACATAAACGATGCAATCGCCCCTCTTTTTCAATGTGCTTCAATATTTCCCTGACCAATTAACATTCAAGTAATAAGACTCTCTTTTGTTTCTAAGATCAGATCCATTCAGACAATCAAATTATATAAACAATAACTTGAACTTGTGGGATTCTCGGTTTAAAGCACATAAAACCGTCCAATCTATGACTTTTGCTGCATATAAATTAATGACACTAAAACTAGAGCTTACGAGATTTTAGTCGTATTGGATTTCAAAGAAACATCACAGTTATCCAGCAGATGCTGAATCTCCTTCTCATCAACATAGGAGATGCTTCCATCATTTAACATGATAGGCTTCTGGTCCAGCCAGCCCTCCGCTGGCTTGTTTAAAGCCCGGATTCCAATTCTTGTAATACATAGAGGCTTCAGAAGCTTTATCATGCCATGACCCAATACAGGATTTGCTGCAAAATGCATGTAACACTCAATGGGTCAGCGCAAATAAGCATTAAAATCATCATGAGATTTCACTGTTTCTAACCCTAATGTCTGCTGATAGAGCTTACCGGCGCAGGTTTTCTGAGACAGATAACGGAAAAGGACAATCCTGTTGAAGAAAGAGAAGCTGGTGGCCATGGTTGGTCATGTGGAGACAAGATTGAGTTTTGGGGCTCAGCACAACCGCACAATATGGTCTCAGTCGCAGCTTGCTTGCTTGGTCGAGCTCATACTGTTTTTAGTTCAACGTTTGCTAAGTGAGAGTTTTTTTTTTAATGGATATTATTGAATGGTTTTGGCTAAAAGTTTTATCTTTTTAGTTTTTTTTTGCCTGAATTAGTGATGTAAAATTGGGTAAAATCACTATTTTCTGTTATTTAAATTGTATTTCTGAATATATAAATGAATTCAAATCTACAAATCCAACTATTCACCCAATTATTCATCACCAGATTTTCAACAAAATCAAACAAAAAAATTTATTTAAAAACAACCAAAATTAGAACGTTTAGAATATACTTATTGAATTGATTATTTTGAATGCAATTCAATAAAATAAACTGTTGGTCAAGCTCATATTGCCTTGGGTTTAACGTTGGTGGAGCTCATATTGACTTGGTGGATAGACCATATTTGTCTTGCCCGCGTAGTTTAATAGACCAAGTTTGTCTTACCCGCGTAGTAGTTGCGTTGGAAAGACATCACTCAAAGTGTCTTATGAAAGCACTCAAACTACGTTTGTATATAATATGGATAAGTGTTGTTTAATTATTTTATGTTTTAGTTTGTTTTGTTTGAATTTGGATATATAAATTTGTATAAATAATTTTATGTTATTTAAATTGTATTTTTGAATATAGTAATGGATTTAGTTTATTAAAATAAAATTGGGTAATTTAAATTATACAAAATTAACCATTAAATATAATAATTTCTCATCAAATTTTTAGCAAAATTGAAAAAAATATCTCCTACAAAACCTAAAACTTAGAATAATTAAACTAAAACCTATGGATTCATTGGAAATAAAAGTATGACCTTTGTCCACTCCGGCAAATATAAAATAAATAATGAAAACAGCAATTCAATGCATCTAGTATTTATGAGAGATGAAATTATATATTTCTAGTATTTTTTGTTTCTAATAGGGTTGAATCTCTTTTTATATTCAAAAACACTATTTAAACTATAAAAATAATAGTTTAATCAACAATTACATTACCAAATTCCAATACTAATTATTGGAAAAAATCAAAAACATAAAATACACCCAAATAAACTCATCCTTCCTTGCACAATTTTGTTTTAATGCATCTATGTTACTTCATCTTATTTTTAAAAATTTAAAACACTTTTTTTAAGTCAAAGCTCGGTGATTTTGTAACAATGTGATCTCAGCGGCCCCTTACTTGGTTGGTCGAACTCATATTTCCTTGGGTTTAACATTGGTCGTTTTGGATCTACAGCACGCAGATAGACTGTGATAAAGTGTGTACTGGGCGTTGTGATAAAACACTTAATAAAATGATTTCTTCACAATGTATTACTCTTTAACACATAAACTCACAAACATAACAAAACACTCATAAATACTCATGAAAATGTCAACACACAAAATTCTTGATATATATTAAAAGACTGATGTTGCGCAATAAAAAACTATGATGAGCTTCAGCTCGAACAACTTATGCGGACTTACACACACACAGCTTGTGCTCTCATACTTCTCAGACTCCTCACAGCTGCTACTGCTTGCTAACTTACGACTTTTTTCTCTCTACCTCTCTGTCTCTTGACTACATACAGACTTGGACATATATAGATAAGACTAAAACTTCTTGTAGAAGTAAAAAAGACTCAATCAATAAAGACATCAATAAATGCAATTGAATTCTATCTACTTAACAAAGCTTGATAAAGATAAAGATCGGCTCATAAATAACTCCCCTGCTTGCTCACTCACAAAACTGAGTTTGTGTAAACGTAGAGCTCACGAACTTGAAACTTGCAGGTTGATTGACTGACTGATTGACTAAGTCGGAGGAGACTTAAAGCACACCGACTTGTAATTAATATTTCCAATACTCCCTCTTAATTATAAGTAGGTGAGTTTACAAAATACAAAATTTTATCAAAAATTGAATTTACATGAACTGTCAAACATATGTTACTGCGTCAACTCCTAGACAACTGTGCAGTTTCTAAAATGCACCTCTTGCCAAAGATTTTGCGAATACATATGTGACTTGTTTTTCTAACCAGCAAAATTCTAAACAAATTTCTTTGTTATTCACTAATTCTCTGATAAAATGATACCTTGTATCAATGTGCTTGGTTTTCTTGTGAAACGCATGATTTTTGGATAACATGATGGCAGAGTTGTTGTCACAAAATACTGTAGTTGGTTCTTTTTATTCCTGTAACAAATATTTTAACATTCTTCTCATCCAAACTGCTTGAGAATTTTCACTTGTAGCTGTGATATATTCAGCTTCAGCTAAAGAAAGGGTCACTATGGGTTGCTTCCTTGATGTCCATGAAACTATACATGTTCCAAAATGAAATGTGTACCCTGAGATACTTCTCCTGTCATCTATGCTCCCTCCACAATCACTATCAGTGTATCCAATAAGTCTAAAATCTTCTGAAGTAGAATACATAATACTAAAATCTTTTGTTCCATTTACATATCTCATAATTATCTTTCCTTCCTTCCAATGTGATTCTTTTGGAGTTTCCATAAACCTTGAAATCAGGCTCACTCCATACATAATATCAGGCCTTGTTGTTGTCAGATACATGATATTTCCTACCATACTTTTAAACAATGTGGGATCCACCTTGGACCCTTCATCTTCCTTGCTTAATTTCAATCATGTTATGACAAGTGTTGGGGCTGCTTTGGGATTTATCATATTGAATCTTTTCAAAATTTCATGTGCATACTTAGATTGTGAAATAAATATACCATCTATGGACTAATGAACTTCAATACCCAAAAAATATTTCATAAGCCCCAAATCAGTTATCTCAAACTCATTCTTCATGACTGAATTAAATTCTTGTATGCCAAAATCAGCTATAAAAATCAAATCATCCACATATAAGAAAACAATGAACATATTACCTAGCTGATTTTCTTTGATGTACAATGTTGGTTCACATTAATTTCTATAAAATCCATTTTGAGAAAGGTTGATCTGGATGGATCTAGGGAACATCACAAAACTTTCAAAAGTTTCCTAAGAGGCTCAGAATGGCCTCAGTAGGCAGAGAAAGGGAAAAAATCAAAGTTCCAAAAACTCTATAAAAATGACATGATCTTGAAGAGCACGTCACATGATTTCCAACGGTGCAAGTGGCTTGTCAAACAGAGTTACGGATTGAAAGATATTTGCAGTCAAAGTTTGGTCAACCCAGCCCAGTCAGCACAGAATGAGGCAGCATCTATACTGTTTACGTCATCATTCGTAGGGATGAATTCATAATCCATGCAACATACATGGAATGTGCAGGAGGTGACACGTGTCATGATGACGTCAACATGGTGGCATGGCAGCACCAGAGGTTTCCACGTGTCACTTGTTGGCACAGGGGCAGACCCAGGGTTCAACGCTTCAACAACGCACCAAAAAAACCCTAACTATCAGCCCTTTCGGTAACACCTGCGAAGAATATGAAATCTCACCCAAGGTAGAGGTAGGGGGAGTTGCAGGACTCAAGTGTATACAACCTAGCTGGGACACAGATCTGTGATTACAACACTTAACAGAGCACTTAGCGGTTAACATTCATTAGTCTTTAACCCTTATTCACAGCACGGTTAAAACCCTAATTACATAATAGCACAGTATCAACCAAGATAAAGCACATCTAACCATTCAACACATAGCATCAAAGAAGATCTACCATTTATTCATATCATAAAGCACTAAGCATTCATGGATTTATCTATCATACATCAAGATCATCAATTAAATACATAAACATCAAAGCACAAAGCACATCAACACAGAATATATGTGGTTCACCCTAGTGTGGGGCTAGGTCCACCAACTCTTCTTCTCTCTTATTAGCTTCCTCCAATCTTCTTACATGCATAGAGCCACAAATCTAACTCCGCATAGGACAAGAGGTCTACGCGCACCTCGTCAGATCCTCCTTCGTCGAGTTAGGTCAAAGAACAGAGCCTTGCACAGTCTGTGCACAAAGATTCTTACAATCACTTGCACTTGGATCTGCAAGTCTTAACACACAGTATGCATGAAGCATTCACAACTATTTGTACTTAGCTTAAATCACCAAGCACTGGAACTTGCACTTAGCAAAGTCATCACATTAGCACCAAGCCATCGGCCCCTTATTACATCACCTAACTACTTATTTATACATTACAAATGTAGCCTAAACATGGGTAAAACAATGGGCCGACATCCCATACCCATTACATAAACCCTAAACCTAAAAAGCTCGTAAAAGGGGGTGATATCCCACGATCTCTGCTTCACCTGGGTGCTCCATCTTCAACCAGACTGTTGAAGTCCCAAAAATGGTCAAACATGACCAACATTTCCTCAAAACCTAGTCAAGGGCCAAAAGGCCCCCAACACTCACCTGTGACTCGTCCCGAGTCACTCTGATCTGGGCAACTCTGCTTCGAAGGCCTCGAGCTTGGCTTGAGCTGCCTCGACTTGCTGCTTCGCCAGAGCATCCTACTCGGTGAACTCCTGGATGACTTCCTCGGTGATAGGCCCTTCTAGGAATTGTTCCACTGTGGTGACCATCTATTCCAGTTGTGCACCTTGTCCCTCAATTTCTTCAAAAAGGGTGCAGGCTCCATCCTGCACTGGCTGGAGTCTCTGGGTCACTTCCATGACTCTACTCTAGATGGAATTGACCTATTGTTGAACTGCGCACACCTCCTGTGACCTTTTCATCTTCTCCACTGCTGAAAGCAACTTCAACTGTCCTTGTACTATCGATGCCTATTGCTTTGCCTCCTGGAGTTGTGCTTTTAATGTTCTTAGTTATGGGTCCTCTGCAAGGTTCTCATAGGTCTGTGGACTTCGGTTACTGAGTTTCTTGCATTCTAACGCCAATGCCTTGATTCTTTCGACTGCGCTTCGGGCAGTTTCTTCCCTCTGATATTGCACTTCCTACAGAGTGCTTGGCACTACTTGTAGTTCCAGTTATGCTATTCTGGCTTGGAGCTATTGAATGGGTTCAGCGAGCTTCCCCACTTGGATCTAAATTATCTCTTATTCCATCGATGCCAATCCCGACACTGAGCGGAGTGCTCGAGTGACTTCTTCTCTAACTCCAATCTACTCTGCAAACAATTGATCTTTCTCTCTCTGGATCTACTCTCTGTCCTCTTCAAACTTCGCTCGAAGGTCATCTTTATCTTGCTATGTAACCCGACTTTTCTCTAGGGATTCCTCTTTTTCTTGCCTCAAGGTCTCTGTGGCCTGTTCTTTTTCCTCTTGTACTCGGCGAAGGTGAGCCTTTGTTGCATCTGCTAATCTACGTAGTTGGGCAGGCTCATCTCCTACTTCTATACCCCCTGATGACAATGGTGCAGTAGACACTATGTTGTTGAATAGAGAGCCTGTTGTACCCCTTTGAGCTCCATCTCGATCCTGTCATACATTTTCTCCTATTTGGCTTTGTTTCACTGCAAAATGTCCTCTGAGGTATCTAATACAGCTGCAATGATGAGGTCAATATCATCCACTGTAAGTATAGTCTGTAATTGAGGCTTATTGGCTCGTGACTTCTTCTGTGCTGAGGGTTTCTTTGGAGAAACCTTTCTTTTCTTTGACGCCTCGGCCTCTGCAAGGGGATCTTTAGGCGGTGTCACTTCACCCTGTTCCTATTTTTCTTCTTCCCCTTCCTCTTCTTGGTTTACTTCGTCACCTTCTCCTCCTCTAGGTGAATCAAGTGCAGTTTCCTCCGATGCATTGTTTAGTTCATGCACCTTTTCCTTCTTTTTCTTCTTGTTTTTGTTGGGTCCATCATACTCTTCCCAGGTGACTATAGAACTTCCAATGAGGCCGGGGTCGGAGAGTTCTATCTGTTTGACTGGTACAAGGAATTCTGTAGGCCATTCCTTAGTTATTTCCTCCATATCTTCCTTGGTGAGTTTGTAATAGGATTGGAGCTCTTCCTTGTGTTTGTCCCCGTGCGCAATGATATAAATGAAGTGCCTGTCAGCATGGAACTCCGCTATTGGCCTGAACCTATGGAGTGTATTTGGCGTCATGCAAGGGAAGGATTCAATGGCCCTCTTCAGTTGCAAGTAATAGGTGTGGAATACCGCATTGGAATACCATTGCTTCGCCATGTTTCTCGAATACCACAGGGTAGTGAACCTCACGGCCAGTGGTTCAGACAGCTTGACTTCAGGGAATGTTTCTCTCTCTAGCATCTCCCAAGCGACAAAGGAAACAAGGATCAACAACCAACTGAAGTGAAACTCGTAGCCCTGGTCTTGTGCTTCTCGACAATCCTGCTCCAACTGGTTGACGAGGTAGCTCACCCAGTTCATATGCAACCCTTCAACACACTTTCCTGCGAGGTCGATGATGAACCCCCTGCCCTGCGTTGGTCTATTATTCATGCTGAGCTTTCCTTCTATCAACTGACAAGATAGGTGCACTATGTCATTTTTGATGGAGGCTACCTTGTAGCCCCGCTTCCCTTTCTCCACATCACCATAGTTATCTTTTATTCTCTACGCCAGGGTGCGATCTGCAACCTTTCCTAGGTAGAAATATTGAGGGTTCGGTCCTTGCATGCTTAATTCAGTGATCCAGTGGATCAGCACCAAATCTACAGTGATGTGCCTATCCAACCACAAGCAACCGCCATGGAAGCACGACATCAGGATTTTAACGCACACGTTAACCTCCTGATGTTTGTCGAAGTGTGGTATCTTCATCACATTAAGGATTGTTGATATCACGATGTCCATGGTCTACCGTTGGGGGACTATCTTCTGTTTATTCCCCATTGTCTTTGTCAAGTACTTATGTGGTATGATAATTCCATAATTATTGTGGTCTCCTAAGTTGAAATCACTGATCTTGAGTGCCAAAATCTGTCCCAACTATGGTCCAACTGCACGTATCCCCTTCGAGAGGTACACAGTGATCATTGTATAGTCAAAATCTCTCAGGACGTTGTCATGACTAACCACGCTAGCTAGAGGCAGGATATAGTCGGGCAAGACCAGCGGAATGATATTTGCATTCGCCAAGTCGCTGCGGTGCTTACTTATTTTCTTTTTCGTGGTTGGGGATGGCCCAAATCAACATGTAGTTGATGGGGATGCTTGCAATCCTTTCATCAAGGAGGCTTGTACTCCTGCAAACATTACCTTCTCAGCCATAAGGTATATTAGAATCTCCTCGACAGACTTCTCTACTATGCTATGTTCATCTGACATACACGCGGGTGATCAAATATCTCGGGTAGGTGAACAAGCACTCAAGGTAAGTAAAGAAGATGGAAAAGTCTCAATAAGCATAGCGCGATAGCTATCAGTTCTTTGTGGGCTCAAATAATCACAATTTGCAAAAGTGTTTGCAGTGAGACATTCAATGGATTAAATAGACAATGTCGTAACAGACTCCTCCAATGGGTAGGAATGTCTCAATCAATACAATTCCATCCGTTATGGCACGGTCCCAATGGTCCAATGGCAATGTTTTCGGGAAATAACTGTGTTTCTAGACATTCTGGAGCATCGTTCTAACGGTCGAGACGCCTCCAATGATCATATATCTTTGTCGTTGAGAAGTGTTATTCTACACTATTCTTCTATTCCTACGAGGTTCAAGTTCTACAATTCTATCTCCCGTGAAGTCTTTTCTGGAACCTCCTATAATCTTTCTAACTTTTCTTTCTTCTTACTGAGATTTCTTGCTTTCTTCCCTGTGATATGTGTCTCTGGATTCCTTTTTCCATTTTTATTCTTGTCTTCTGTTAGCATAGTAACTTCGCATTGTTGAGGGTATTTCAAAGGATTTGAGTGTAATACTTATTCTCTTACTATTTCTAGGGTAGGTTCTCTTCTCTCCTGCATGGATAAGTTCTTTAATCCTTCTTGTGTCCTTTCAACTTTGACAACCAGTTCTCTGGCCTTCTTGTCCTCTTGTTCTTCTATTAAGCGTGTTATTCTCCGAGCCATGAAATCCCTTAATTCTTGCTTCTTTTTTTTCTATAGCTTGATCTTCTTCTTTCCTTCAGATCTGATCTCTCTCAATCCAAGTCTTTCCTAAAAAAAGTAAAAAGGGAGCGTTGTTCTTGACAAACTTAATGACCTCAAATTCTTATTTTGTTGATGTTCCATGGGAAATCACATGTACATGAGTAAGTCTTCCACATAGGGTTATCATCTTTACTTTAAACAAGCCTATCCCTCCCAATGAAGAAACCATAACAGGCTTTCCCAAAATTTCCCAAGTACTTTCTGTCATAATCTTCACCTGTGTTTCTGCATCCAATACACGGTCTATGTCGAAGTATCCTATTCTTGTTTCTATGCACTACTTCTCTTTTAAGATCTCTGGTAAACCGATGACTCTGTGATCATTCAGTGTTTCTTTCATCTGCAATAATATAGCCTCTGATTGTTTCTGGTTCTCTAGTATATTCTTAGTCTCGTGACCTTCCTCGTGGTTTTCTTGTCTCAGGTTCATCTCCTCGACTTTAGCAATCATTCTAGGGAAATCCAAAACTTCATGTCCAGTATATTTACAACAAAGGAAAATAGCACCTCTACTAGGGCATTCCTTAGCAAGATGTCCCGGTCTTCTACAACTATAACAAAGAGTCAATCATCTCTTTCTCTTAAATGATCCCCAACCTTTCCTATACTGTGCACTGGGATCACAGTGATGGACCTGCAAAAAATTCTTTCTAGAATCCTTCATCCATTTGTTAGTCCAAAAATTCTTTTTATGCATAGGGATAACATATCTTTCACTATTTCTTTCAGATCTATTCATATTGAATCTTCTTTCTTCTAGTTGTGCCCTAGTTTTCGGACTAGGATGAAATCTATCAAACATACCTAGATCCATTCTTTCGAAACAAAAATTTCCACTTAATTTACCTTTTACCAGAGCACAAATCTTTAAGATCTTACCTCTTTTCTTCAGATCAAACTTCTCTTCTTAGCACAGAGCTTCACAAGTCAAGTATATTACTGCACACTGGAGAAACAGATCTACGCATAGAGATTTATCTTTTCTTCAGTCCTCAGCAATCACAGTTTCAATTCTCGGCAACGGAACCATTTCTTGGCACAGGGGTAGACCTAGGGTTCAACGATTCAACAATGCACCAACAAAACCCTAACTATCGGCCCTTTCCACAACACCTATGAAGAAAATTTTAAGTCTCACCCAAGGTAGAGGCAGTGGGGGTTGCAGGACTCAAGTGTCTACAACCTAGCTGGGACACAGATCTGTGATTACAACACTTAATAGAGCACTTAGTAGTTAACATTCATTAGTCTTTAACCCTTATTCACATCACGGTTAAAACCCTAATTACAGAATAGTGCAGTATCAACCAAGATCAAGCACATCTAACCATTCAACACATAGCATCAAAGAAGATCTACCATTCATTCATATCATAAAGCACTAAGCATTCATGGATTTATCTATCATACATCAAGATCAACAATTAAATACATAAGCAACATAAACATCATAGCACAAAGCACATTAACACAGGATATACGTGGTTCACCCCAGTGTGGGGCTACGTCCACCAATTCTTCTTCTCTCTTATTAGCTTCCTCCAATCTTCTTACATGCACACGTTAACCTCCCGATGTTTGTCGAAGTGTGGTATCTTCATCACATTAAGGATTGTTGATATCACGATGTCCATGGTCTACCGTTGGGGGACTATCTTCTGTTTATTCCCCATTGTCTTTATCAAGTACTTATGTGGTGTGATAATTCCATAATTATTGTGGTCTCCTAAGTTGAAATCACTGATCTTGAGTGCCAAAATCTGTCCCAACTATGGTCCAACTGCACGTATCCCCTTCGGGAGGTACACAGTGATCATTGTATAGTCAAAATCTCTCGAGACATTGTCATGACTAACCACGCTAGCTAGAGGCAGGATATAGTCGGGCAAGACCGACGTAATGAGATTTGCATTCGCCAGGTCGCTGCGGTGCTTACTTATTTTCTTTTTCGTGGTTGGGGATGGCCCAAATCAACATGTAGTTGATGGGGATGCTTGCAATCCTTTCATCAAGGAGGCTTGTACTCCTGCGAACATTACCTTCTCAGCCATAAGGTCTATTAGAATCTCCTCGACAGACTTCTCTACTATGCTATGTTCATCTGACATACACGCGGGTGATCAAATATCTCGGGTAGGTGAACAAGCACTCAAGGTAAGTAAATAAGATGGAAAAGTCTCAATAAGCACAGCGCGATAGCTATCAGTTCTTTGTGGGCTCAAATAATCACAATTTGCAAAAGTGTCTATAGTGAGACATTCAATGGATTAAATAGACAATGTCGTAACAGACTCCTCCAATGGGTAGGAATGTCTCAATCAATACGATTCCATCCGTTATGGCACGGTCCCAATGGTCCAATGGCAATGTTTTCGGGAAATAACTGTGTTTCTAGACATTCTGGAGCATCGTTCTAACGGTCGAGACGCCTCCAACGATCATATTACTTTGTCGTGGAGAAGTGTTATTCTACACTATTATGTTATTCCTACGAGGTTCAAGTTCTACAATTCTATACTCCGTGAAGTCTTTCCTGGAACCTCCTATAATCTTTCTAACTTTTTTTTCTTCTTACTGAGATTTCTTTCTTTCTTCCCTATGATATGTGTCTCTGGATTCCTCTTTCCATTTTTATTCTTGTCTTCTCTTAGCATAGTAACTTCGCATTGTTGAGGGTATTTCAAAGGATTTGAGTGTAATACTTATTCTCTTACTATTTCTAGGGTAGGTTCTCTTCTCTCCTGCATGGATAAGTTCTTTAATCCTTCTTGTGTCCTTTCAACTTTGACAACCAGTTCTATGGCCTTCTTGTCCTCTTGTTCTTCTATTAAGCGTGTTATTCTCCGAGCCATGAAATCCCTTAATTCTTTCTTTTTTTGTTCTATAGCTTGATCTTCTTCTTTCCTTCAGATCTGATCTCTCTCAATCCAAGTCTTTCCTAACAAAAGTGAAAAAGGAGCGTTGTTCTCGACAAACTTAATGACCTCAAATTCTTATTTTGTTGATGTTCCATGGGAAATCACATGTACATGAGTAAGTCTTACACATAGGGTTATCATCTTTCCTTTAAACAAGCCTATCCCTCCCAATGAAGGAACCATAACAGGCTTTCCCAAAATTTCCCAAGTACTTTATGTCATAATCTTCACCTGTGTTTCTGCATCCAATACACAGTCTATGTCGAAGTCTCCTATTCTTGTTTCTATGCACTACTTCTCTTTTAAGATCTTTGGTAAACCGATGTCTCTGTGATCATTCAGTGTTTCTTTCATCTGCAATAATATAGCCTCTGATTCTTTCTGGTTCTCTAGTATATTCTTAGTCTCTTGACCTTCCTCGTGGTTTTCTTGTCTCAGGTTCATCTCCTCGACTTTAGCAATCATTCTAGGGAAATCCAAAACTTCATGTCCAGTATATTTACAACAAAGGAAAATAGGACCTCTACTAGGGCATTCCTTAGCAAGATGCCCCGGTCTTCTACAACTATAACAAAGAGTCAATCATCTCTTTCTCTTAAATGATCCCCAACCTTTCCTGTACTGTGCACTGGGATCACAGTGATGGACCTGCAAAAAATTCTTTCTAGAATCCTTCATCCATTTGTTAGTCCAAAAATTCTTTTTATGCATAGGAATAACATATCTTTCACTATTTCTTTCAGATCTATTCATATTGAATCTTCTTTCTTCTAGTTGTGCCCTAGTTTTCGGACTAGGATGAAATCTATCAAACATACCTAGATCCATTCTTTCGAAACAAAAATTTCCACTTAATTTACCTTTTACCAGAGCACAAAGCTTTAAGATCTTACCTCTTTTCTTCAGATCAAAATTCTCTTCTTAGCACAGAGCTTCACAAGTCAAGTATATTACTGCACACTGGAGAAACAGATCTATGCACAGAGATTTATCTTTTCTTCAGTCCTCAGCAATTACAGTTTCAAGTCTCGGCAACGGAACCATTTCTTGGCACAGGGGTAGACCTAGGGTTCAACGCTTCAACAATGCACCAACAAAACCCTAAATGCCGGCCCTTTCCACAACACCTATGAAGAAAATTTTAATTCTCACCCAAGGTAGAGGCAGGGGGGGTTGCAAGACTCAAGTGTCTACAACCTAGCTGGGACACAGATCTGTGATTACAACACTTAACAGAGCACTTAGCAGTTAACATTCATTATTCTTTAACCCTTATTCACATCACGGTTAAAACCCTAATTACAGAATAGTGCAGTATCAACCAAGATCAAGCACATCTAACCATTCAACACATAGCATCAAAGAAGATCTACCATTCATTCATATCATAAAGCACTAAGCATTCATGGATTTATCTATCACACATCAAGATCAACAATTAAATACATAAACAACATAAACATCATAGCACAAATCACATTAACACAGGATATACGTGGTTCACCCTAGTGTGGGGCTACGTCCACCAATTCTTCCTCTCTCTTATTAGCTTCCTCCAATCTTCTTACATGCACAAAGCCACAAAGCCAACTCCGCATAGGACAGGAGATTTGCACGCACCTCGCCAGATCCTTCTTCCCCGAGTTAGGTCAAAGCACAGAGCCTTGCACAGTCTACGCACAAAGCTTCTTACAATCACTTGCACTTAGCTCTACAAGTCTTAACACATAGTATGCACGAAGAATTCACAACTATTTTCACTTAGCTCAAATCACCAAGAACTCAAACTTGTACTTAGCAAAGTCATCACATTAGCACCAACCCATCATCCCCTTCTTACATCACCTAGATACTTATTTATACATTACAAATGGGGCCTAAACATGGGTAAACCCATGGGACGACATCCCATTACCCGTTACATAAACCCTATACCAAAAAAGGCCATAAAAGGGGGCAAGATCCCACAATCTCTGCTTCGCCTGGATGCTCCGTCTTCGACCAACCTATCGAAGTCCCAAAAATGGTCAAACATGACCAACGTTTCCTCCAAACCTGGTCAAGGGGCAACATCACTCATAATTGTCCTTTTTGGGTCATTATGTGGACCAGTAAAAAATTTCCACGTGGAATTTCGTACAATCCATACAACCACGTGGCAGATCGTATAGCTGAGGTGGAATCCATACAGACACATGGCGGTGACATCAGCATGGTAACATGGCCCAATGACAGCATGCCATGTGGCATGTTGATTTGGTAGCTTTGGTCACCCAATGGGCCAGTGAAATTATGACACATGGAACCCCTAGGGGATGCCATGTGGCACCAACCAGGAGCAGCCACGTGGCCCTCTCACAGATTGGAACTTGGCACCATTCATCGGACGACACGTGGTAGGGACACATAGGTGGATGATTGTACCAGGTGGGCCATTGAGTGGCCACCACGTGGCCCAGTCATGGGATTCCACATGGCAGCGATCAAACGCCCAATGAGAGTTGGCAACCAGATTGTTAAATATAATATTTATGGGGCAGGGTTCTGGCGACAGAAACCCGACATCGAAACCTCACCCATGGTGGAACCTCCCAACTATGTAACCACAAATAGACCCGGAAAAATCCTAACGGTGTCCAAATGGGGGAGGTCGGGATTCGTACCCCGGACCTCCCACCTAACAAGTGCCCAAATTTAGACTGCCAACCAACTCCACTAACCGGCTAGACTTGGTTAGTCCGTCAGCTAGTTAATATTTAAACCAACCGTTGAAGAGTTATGGGGAGGAGCGCGCCCAGTCCATACGAGTCCGTACAGGGGCATGTATTTCTATGCATTAAGTACAGAGTTGCACGTGGATCGAAGTAGAGGTCCAGAGGAGGCATGAGGGTGCCTGTGTCCGACGGAGACAATTCGACAATCGTTTTTAGGTAATTCGGCAACACAAATCCAATGGTGAGGTCTGTTTTTGCAACAGAGCTTTAGATCAACAAGCTAAGCTATGGAGAAGCCAATGTAAGCATGTTTTTCATTATGTCATTTTGTCATTAAATATTGCAGCATAGTATGTGTTTTATAGGTTTGAAGGAGCATGGAGAGGCTGCAACAAGGCAACAATATCAACTTATTCCTTCTATCTATTCTTTTCTTCTCTCCTTCCACATGAAACCAATCAGTTATATGATAAGTGGCCAATGAAGTAGTTCTAAATCTTGTGGTTGCGGGATCTTTTGTATGGGTTGCGTATATATGCTTGGATATGAGCAACATATATAAGGCACTCTATGACTCCATGGTGATGGGGATCATCTTTTATTCTTCCTCTTTTTATGTATTGAGTATGTGGGAATGATTTCCATGTCAACATCATGGATGCCTCATGAGCATGAGAACTTGTGAAGCTTGTATACATTCCTGATCACATTCCAATATCTTGTTGTCGTCACCAAAAAGGGACTTTGGCCTTACAACTTGTAGAGGATATACATCATTACAATGAGGAGAATAAAGCGGTCAGGCTTTGGAGCATGACCTAGAGAGGTAGCCCACACCGAGTAAACTCTGTTATCAAGGGAAGTGTCATATCCATTTTGTGTCTTATGTTCTTATGTTGCTTTTCTATGAATTTCTGCACATAAGATATAAAATGCAAGCATGACATATAACACATAAGAAAAACTAAGGAGGCTTTATTCACTTTGGATTCAAGCTTTAAAAGACTTCAACCTTACCTTTAATTTCAAATGGATCAAGTAAAACGATCTATAACTGACCCTTTTGAAGGAGTGACAGAATCAATCAATTATTGGAAACTTATCACCCCCGGGTTCATATCAAAGGTAGGAATCTATGTGACTTTACCAAGCTTTGGGAGCTTGCTTTAATCCATAAGAGTGTTTTCTTCAATCTGTACATGTTGTTTTCTTGTCCTAGAACCTCATAACCTTGTGGTTGTTCCACATATACTTCTTCTTCTAAATATCCATTGAAAAATGTTGACTTTACATCCATTTCATAAACATACCATTTGTTATGCACAACAATGGCCAACACAGTTCTGACTGTGTCCATGCGCGCAACAGGTTCAAATGTTTCATTGAAATCAATTCCAGGTTGTTGCATAAAACCTCTTGCAACTACCCTTTCTTTTTGTTTCTACACATTACCATCTGCATCTTGTTTGGTTTTATAAATCCACTTGACTCTTATCACATCCTTATCTTCAAAGACATCTACAAATTTACATGTATGATTATTCTCTATGCATTTAATTTCTTCATCCATGGCTTGATTCCATACATCTTCTTTGAAATATTCTTCAAAAGTTAATGGATCATCTATTTGTGAAAACAAAGAAAAAACTGAAAATGAATTTGTTATGTCGTCGTTATAGATGTCGTGCAGACTTTGTGTCTTCCTTGGTAATAGACTTTCGAATGTTTTATTTGGAGATGTAGAACTACTTGGAATTCTTGTTGGATTTTGTTGCGCTCTCGGTGTGGACTATGCGTCTTCTAATCTCACTAAAGTAGTTTGAGCTGAGATTTGTGTCACGGTTCTAGGAGTAGAAGGAAATGTGCACTGAATTATACATGGTATTCGAACCACTTCATCTTTTGTGTCATCATGCCCAATAGCATCAATAATTATGATTGTCCTTTATATGCTTCCATCCCATGCTTCATTCTCCACAGATTGAACATCGCAACTGATTATGACTTTCCTTGCAATAGGATCATACAACTTGTATGCTTTTGTATCTTCAGAGTATCCAACAAACACACATTGTTTTCCTTTGTTATCCAACTTCTTTCTCAACTCATCTTAAACATGTGTGTATGCGACACAACCAAAAACTTTTAAGTGCGCCACATTATGCTTCATTCCTATCTAGGCTTCTCGAGGAACTTTGTTCTTCACACTCTTTGTCGGACATTTGTTCATGATGTATATTGTTGTTTCTATTTCCTCATCCCAATACTCATTTAATAGATGTTTGGCTTCCAACATACTACGCGCCATTTCCATGACGGTTCAATTCTTTCTTTCTGCGACACCATTATGTTGTGGTGTATACCGTACAATGAATTGCTTGTAAATGCCATGAACTTTACAAAATCTATGAAATTATCTTAAAGCATATTCTCCTCCTCTATCGGTTCTTAGAACCTTGATTTAATAACCACTTTTCTTCTCCACAAGTGATTTGAAGTGGTAAAAACAACCCAATGCGTCAAATTTATGTTTTAGGAAATAGATCTATGTTTTTCTTGAGAAATCATCAATAAATGTCATAAAATAAGTACTACCTCCTATAGATGGTGTTTTCATTGGTCCACAAATGTTTGAATGTATTCTTTCCAGTGGATATTTTTCTCTATATGACTTGCCAACTAGAAATGACTCTCTATGCTTCTTTCCAAAAATGCAACCTTCACATATTCTTTCTGGTTTTTCAATTAATGGAAAACATTTCACCATATCCTTTGTGTGTAGCAGCTTCAGACCTCCAAAGTTTAAATGCCCAAATATGAAATGCCATAGCCAAGAAGCATCATGCACTTTAGATTGGAATGTTTTTTGCATCTTTGTGCCATTGTCTCCTTCTTTCTTAGAATTGCACGCACTACCTTCTTCACTTTCTACTTTGAATGCATTGTTAGACTGCACATCTTTTGCTTTACCAACAACTTGCATTGTTTTTCTCTTCATAGTTGGCTTCAATGTCAATGGAAACATTTTGTTGCTTGTCATTTGAATTCTTTCAATAATCGGATTGCTTGGATATATGTCCATAATCACACGGTGATTATATTCCATGTAGATTCTATATCCTTTCTGTAATAATTGTCATGTGCTCATCAAATTATGCTTTAAACCAGAAACATAATATACATCAAGCATAACTTTTTGTTCCCCCTGCTTAGTTAAAATGTTAATATTTCCTTTTCCTAAGACAGTGACTTGGATGTTTGTTCCAAGTGTAACTTTAGTTTGGACTGACTTATCCAAACTAGAAAACAATTCTAAGTTTCTTGTCATGTGATTACTGCAGCCTGAATCTAGATACCATATATCACATGGAATTTCTTGAGTAACATTGCATTCAACTAGTGAGACTATAGGTATTGCTTCAACGCACACCATAAACATAAGACAGGAGGGACTATTTTCACTGTGTGACATATCTTGACCTTGTTTGTTCTGATTAGACTATCTCTTTCTGCACTCATATGCATAATTTCCATAATTTTTATAGTAATGGCACGGAATCTTTTATTTACCAAATTTATGATTACTTGGTTGACTGGTATTGGAGTTTTGACCTCTTCCACTAGTGTTTCCAGGACTGCTACTATGTCCACCTCTAGCATAACTTATTTCTCTGCCTCTAGAGTTAGCTCTCCCCCTTCCTCTTCCATGGCTTATAGATGACTGCGTGGAAAATACATTTTCTAATAGCATATTTGACCTATCCAATCTATGTTCATGATTAATGAGGGAAGCTTTCAGTTCATCTAGTCTAAATTGACTCGGGTCTTCGCTCTCTTCTAGAGTCACAACAAGGGTATCAAACTTAGGAGGAAGACTCCTAAGTATCTTCTCAACAACCTTTCTATCCTCTATGGTTTCTCCATGAGACTTAATTTGATTTATCAGCCCAATGACATGGGTGTAAAGTGAATCTACAAAATATGAGTCTTTCATTGACAGAGTTTCAAAATCTCTTCTAAGAATTTGTAGTTTTGAATTCTTGACTTTGTCCATACCTTGATAAGAAGTTTGTAATATGTTCCATGCTTCCTTGGCTTGCTTTGTTGATGCAACTCTTGGGAGTATGATTTCATGCATGGCTTGATGTATGTAAAACATTGTCTTTCCATCATTCTTTCTTTGATCTTTCAAAGCATCCTTCTCAGCTTGTGTGAGGGCATTGTACGTTGGTTGATATGTTGGTTCCATATAGCCATTCTCGACTATCTCCCACACATATTGACCCTTAAATAACACCTTCATGGTCAAGAACCATAACTCATAATTTTTTCCTGTAAAAGTGGGAGGTTACAGATTTGAAGTAGAAGTCATATTTCACCTTACAATAGAGTTGTTGCTCTTGATAAAAATGTTATGATAGAACTTCTTTGATCAAATTTCTTTGATACTAGATCTTGTATCTACAACACACAGACAGAATCTGCGCAGTGCAGTTGTAAAGACTGCACAGTGAAATTCTTCGTCGTTGAAATCTCAAGACTTACCACATGGTTGCAAGACTACTCAATATACTATGCGCTATGATAAAACACTTACTAAAATTATTTGTTCACAATGTGTTACTATTTAACACATAAACTCACAAACATAACGAAACACTCAGAAATACTCATGAAAATGTCAACACATAAAATTCCTAATATATATTAACATATTGATGCTGCGCACAGTTACAAAATATAAAACTATGATGAGTTTCAGCTCCAACAACTTCTGCATAATTACACACAGAGAGCTTGTGCTCTCAAAATTCTCAGACCCCTCACAACTATTGTTGCTTGCTAACTTATGACTCAGTTCTCTCTACCTCTTTGTCTCTTGACTACTTACAGACTTGGACATATTTAGATAAGACTGAAACTTCATGTAGAAGTAAAAATGACTCAAGCAATAAAGTAGCCAATAAATACGACTGACTTCTATCTACTTAACAAAGATCGAGAAAGATAAAGATCATCTCATAAATAACTCCCCTGCTTGTTGGCTGAAAAATCTAAGTTTGCGTAAACATAGAGCTCACAAACTTGAAACTTACAGGCTGACGCCTAAGTCGATGGAGACCTAAAGCACAACAACTTGTATTAATATTTCCAACAGGTTGAACTCATATTGACTTGGTAGTTTCTTCTTTAATAGACCAAGCTTGTCTTTCCTGCCCATGTAGTAGTTTAATAGACCAAGTTTGTCTTTCCCACCCATGTGGAGTTTAACTTTGGAGAACGTATCGCTTCCTCACTGCACCCCACCAACGTTACTGAAACCGCCCCTACTATCCAGTATGAAAGCACTCAAACCACACCAGTATCCAATATGGATGGGCGTTGTCTAATTGTTCTATGTTTTATCTCTTTTTGTCAGACTTTGAGGATCTAAATATGCAAGAAATCACAATTTTTTGTTGTTTAAATTGCAATTTTGAATGCAGAAATGGATTCACCTTGCTAAACAAATTCATAAACAATCTTATTATACAAAATTAACCACTCAAATATGCAGATACAACAATTTCTAGTCCAATTTTGAGCAAAATTAAACAAAAAATGCCTCTTACAAAAACCAAAACGTAGAACAATTAGACTACCACATATGGATTCATTGAAACTATAACCTTTGTCCACTAGAAAACCTAAAATAAATAATGAAAACCAATGCATCCATGTGACCATCTTGTTTTGAAAAAAATTAAACACTTTTTTTTTATAGTCAAAGCGGGTGATTTTGATATACTACTAACTGAGTTCGATGTGTCTATGGGATTTTATTGTTAAAAATGTATAAATGTGATTTGGTTTAGAATTAAAAAGAAAAACTACAAACAAAATTGGATGCATCTATGAGATTGTATTCCTTAAATTTAATGTATCTATGGGATTTCATTGAAAATGTATAGATATGATTTTATTTAAAATTAAAAAAAAATGGGTTTAGGGTGGAAATTGATGATTTGATATACTATAAATTAGAATTATTACATTTTTAAAAGTGATTGATATATCTAAATCAGTTGTATTTTCCACTCTTAAAAAGAAAACATTAAACAATACTTAATGGGTTTGCTCAAATAAATATTAAAATCAACAATACTAGATCTCATATTGTCTTGGTAGACCCTTATTTGATACATATGTTCGTCTTGCCCATTATAATATATTCGTTTTAAGCTTTATTCATGTCATTATGGGAATTGAACCCGGGTGGGGAGGATAACAATCACTCATCATAACCATCCAAGCTACACCCAATTGACTAAGTGTATATCTTTGTGACTACATCCAACCATCTAATATGAATTCATGGAAACTATGACCTTTGTAAACCCCAACAAACATAAAATAATGTAAACCAGTAACAATTCCTCATTTGACATAAATAAATGGGTTTAGAAATTTACAAGTTAAAATTACAGATTTTACCAGTTGATTTATATATTTTGAATGTTCGAAAGTGAAAATTATATATTTCAAAGTGTCATATGTTTCTAACAAAGTTGAATCTCTTTATATATTCAAAAACACTACCTTTCTCTATTAAAAACACTTTTTAAACTATCAAATCAACCACTACATTACCAAATTCCAATAATATTTATTGGAAAAAATCAAAAACATAAAATACACCCAAATAAACTCATTCCTGCCACCCTGCACTGTTTTCTTTTAATGCATCCATGTTACTTCATCTTATTTAAAAAAAAAAAAAACACGTTTTCCTCTTAAGAGGTCACAGGTTCAAATCCAAAGGGGGGTAGGGTATGTATACCTTCGTAGACTTTACCAGTCAAATCGCTTGGTGGAGGGGGGTCCCTTGTCCCACAAACAAGGGGGTCTCATACACCAATTTGGTGTGCTGGCTTGGTCGTGACCTTAAAAATAGATTATTATTATTATTATTAAGTCAAAGATAGGTGATTTTGTAACAATATGATCTCAACCTCCCCTTGCTTGGTTGGTCGAGCTCTATTTCCTTGGGTTTAACGTTGGTCGAGCTCATATTGACTTGGTGGATAGACCGTATTTGTCTTGTAGCTTAAGAGACCAAGTCTGTCTTACCCGCGTAGTAGTTGAACTTTGGAGAACGTATAGTGTAGTAGTTGAAGTTTGTCTCACTGCCCCCCCTTTCTAATATGAAAGAACTCAAACTGTCTCCCACTTTTTAAAATGGAAGCACTCAAACCAGGTCAATAATTAATATGGATGGCGTTGTTTAATTGTTCTATATTTTAATTTTTTTTATTGGAATTTGGAGATGAAATCACAATTTTATGTTATTTAAATTGTATTTTTAATATAAAAATGAATTTAGTTTGCTAAAAAACTCTTAAAAAATTTTGATTATACAAAATTAACCACTTAAATATGCAGATCCATTAATTTCAAACAAAATTGAAAAAAAAAATATACCCTACAAAAACCAAACAAAAATTTAAAACAGTTAAACTACCATATATGAATTCATTGAAACTATAACCTTTTTTGCACCCCAACAAACATAAAATAAACCAGTTGCAATTCAATGCATCCATGTGACCATCTTATTTTGAAAAACATTAAACCTTTTTTTGAGTAAAAACTCGGTGATTTTGATATACTACTAACTAGGTTCGATGATTTGATATATTAGAAATTAGCACTATTATATTATTAAAAGTGGTTGATATATGTAAATGGGTGGCATTTTCCATCCTTTAAAAATTAATGGTGTCAATACATATATATCAACCACTTTTAATAATGAGGTTCTCTATGGGTAGATATGAACCACTTTTAATAATGTGCTTGTGCTAGTTGTTAGAATTATAATCCTAAAGTACTTAGTATAATATTATTTTAATTACACTTAGGCTTTTCTAGGATGTATTTAGTTAGATTGAATAATGAGTCTAGAAAAAAGTTGCTTCTTAGAAGCAACAAAACAAGAAATTGACACTTTTCAAACTCACTTGATTAAGTGATAAGATGTCCATAACAAAAATTATCTTAGAATTAATTTAATGAGCTTATTAAAGATCTCATTTTCTCATGCATCACTCCATCATAACGTTGAGCTTCTCATCATGCTCAATAGTGAATTGCAACCAAGCATTACTTTGTAGCAAGTGTTTGCACCTGTTACCCAATACCTCATCAATCTTTCTCTTGAGCTTGACCTTTTGGTATTATAGGTTATCTCCTCTAGAACCTTCTGAACATCCTCTGCTCTTCTCCGGCTTATGCATCTACCCACTCTTCACATAGGAAAAATTCCCCTGCTGTGATACCACTTGAGAATCAATGTGTGTTGGGAGGATTAGTAAACCATGGTTGACTATACAATTGGTCAATATGGTTGACCATGTAGACTTTAGTTTACCATGGTTGAGTATAAGTGGCTATGAAAGACTATAGTTGTCTATGGTTGAACATTATTGACGATAGTTGACTATGATTCACTATAGTCGACTATGGTTGACTATAGTTGATTATGGTTGAACATTTTTAATGACGGTTCACCATGGTTGACGATGGTTCACCATGGTTGAGTATAAGTGACTATGAAAGACTATAGTTGTCTATGGTTGAACATTGTTGACGATAGTTGACTATGATTCACTATAGTCGACTATGGTTGACTATAGTTTATTATGGTTGAACATTTTTAATGAAGGTTCACCATGGTTGACTATGTTTGATTATAATTGTATATGGTTGACCATTCTTGATGAGGATTCACTATGGCTGACTATGGTTGACCGTTGTTGATAATGGTTCACCATGATTGGCTATGGTTCACCATGGTTAATGATGTCTCACCATGGTTGACTACATTCGACTATGGTTGACTATATATGAATATGGTTGAATATGGTTGACCATGTTTGATCATGGTTGTTTGCGTTTGACTATGGTAGACCATGTTTGACTATGGTAGACCATGTTTGACCATGGTTGAACATAGGTGAGCATGGTTGTCTATGATTGACATGGTTAACCATGGCTTTTTTAATGATTGCAACTATGTGAGACATTCTCCAGCTTACAAACCTATGAGGTGTGGATCATTGTAGCTATGTGAAGTCTTTCTCTCAGCTTACAAACCTGAGAGAAATCCCCTAAGAAGGGTATGTGGTTCCTTCCTGAGACAGAACTGGGAACGTAGAGATGAACTCCTTCTTTCAGAGAGTTGAGAAGAACTCCAGATGATTATCCACTAGAAAAGAGATATGTTGAGTTAGGACGTGTCTGTGGCTAAGAACAAGGTGAACATGTGAAATCCCAAAGTGTTGGGTGCATCATCATGAGAATAGAAATGAATATGATGTATTAGTCTCCTCTGAGAAGCAGAGTCGACGAGAAGAATATAGATGATTCTCCTGTCAGTGGCAGTGGGAAAGCAGATCTGTAGAGTGGACGTGCATGTGGACGAGCACAGGTGAACGTGTGAAGACTTGGTTCTTCTGTGTAATGCAGTGGATTAGAGCTATGACATCCCTATGGATGTGCCCCTAGTGGATGAGCACTAGTGAGTGTATCAGATCCTTTTCTATATATTGTTCAAGAGTCATACATACCTGTAACCCTAATTGTTATGTAAAGGGTACAGGTCAGCCCTACCTTATTCTGTCTAATAATAAATGTAAAAGATAATTAATATTAATATTAATATTAATTATAATAATAATATTCCTAAGTGAGGTCAGCCCTGTTGTTCCAATAGACACTTATGTTGATAGAATTAGATTAGTATAAGTAAAGGTAAAATCCCCTTTGAGGAAACATATCTTTCTTGTGAGTTTGGAAATTTCAGAAAGTACACTTCTTTGGCAAAAGGTGCACACCTCTCTTGGGCGCTAGAGTTCTAGGGTTTGAGCACCCTCTTGTGTGCTAGGTCTTTCTTGGTGGTAAAGGTATTTCTCTTGCATATTATAGCAAAGTATTTGGCTGGGTTTTATTCCCTTGTTGAGAAGGGTTTCCCAGAATACATTTTGTGTTCTTGTGCTTGGTGCTTCTTCTTGTGATCTTGGTTGCTACAACATTTATGATTATGGTTAAATGATGGAATGGAATGAACTTCATGATTAACCTAATGCTTATGAAAAATCAACATGGTATCAGAGCATAGGTCTTGAATAACCCATTGCACACTCATCTACCAAGTCTCATCTTTTACAAACCATCCCTCCTCTTCTGCAGAACCGTACGACCCTCCTAGGGTTTCCAGAAAATATATACGACCCTCTTCCTTGGGTGTTTCAGCCCCTTAAAACTTGGATGTTGGGGTTACTTTTGGCATAGAAGAGTACGAATTCCTCTAGCGCATCTCCAACAGCTCTCAAAATGAAATTCCAATAAATTTTTATTTTTGGCCCTAGGGTTTCTAGGGTGCCAAAATTTCCTGCAAGAATATTAATTATGGTTTTCTGAAGAAACATTTTCCTAAATCAAAAAGAATTTATGTAATATTATCAAATTTATTGTTGGCATTCATAAGTCCAATATAATCTAGTCTGCAAGGATTTAAGAAACAAATCAAATGAAGAACAAAACATTAGTGGAAGATAAGCTTAATGGAGCAAGCAACTTCAGCCCATGGAAATCAAAGCTTCTAGTCACTCTTGAAGAAGACGACCTCTTGGATGAAATAACTAAAACTCTACCAGACATAGCCACTGATATAGAGAAGAAGATAAGAAAATAAGATGATGTCAAAGCAAGGAAAATAATCATCTACTCGGTAAGAGATCACCTCTTGCCTCATATTGCCAATATGAAGACAACCTATGATATGTATGAAGTCTAAAAAGGAATGTTTGAAAGTGACAACACTCTCATAGATCTTACCTTAAAGAGCCAACTTCAAAGTACCAAGATGACAAAGGGTGACTCAGTTGCACTCTTCTTTATGAAGCTATCAAATATTAAAGAACAACTAGAGACCATTGGGGAAATCATGTCTGATAGAGAAATTATATTAACCACTCTCCAAAATCTTCCAAAATCATGGGAGACCTTCATTCAAAGTATCAATGGAAGAGAATCTCTTCCAACCTTCGATCGACCATGGACAGATTGCACTCAAGAAGAACTTAGACTTAGAAACAGAGGAGTGAAATATTCTTCAGAAGAAAATCATGCTCTTTCACTTCATACAAAGAAGGGAGGAATATTCAAAAGAAATTGCAGGCAAACATTTAAAGGTGAAAAGACTTCATCCAATCCAAGTTATCAAAGAAGAGACGCTTTAGAAATTTAATGCTTCAGATGTGACAATTATGGACCCATTGCAAGAAATTGTCCAACCAGGAAGAAGGGAAGACAGTATGATTCCACTGCTGACATTGATCCAGATCCATCTCAAGTGAGTGAAGAGAAGAGATAGGAGAATTACTTTCTCTAGAAGAACATTGCTACAAACTCGGTAAATATTTTTTTTTGTTGTTGATTGCATTTTTCAAATAAATGAAGGATATTATTCCTTGTACAAGAGCTCTCAAAGACTTGGACCATTACCCCTGGTATGGGAGTTCAAACCATATTCAAATTGTTCATTATAAAAGAACAAGAAGAAACGTTATCCTTGAAAAGGAGATACTACTTCAAGATTCAGAGAATCACAAATAAAGATTGATAATGAAACAAATACTTTCTCCCCCTTCAGGAGTTCATAGGGAAACATACTCTACTCAAAATGATCCAGTTATTTCAGTTGATATATTCAAATATATTACAGTAGGGAGAAAAAGGCCTACCTAAACTCCCTTTGTAAAAAGGCAGAGAAATACACAATCTCTCAAGGCACATTCTGAGAAAGTAGAAGAGATTCTCAAGCTATCCTTCAGTCACGAGCCACTTCATTAATGATGAGCCTCCTTGTCCTTGAAAAGTAACAAGAAGAACATGTATGGCCAAAATACCATAACAAAAGCATACCAGTATGTCCTAAAAGAATGATAAGATATTTTTCAGAGACCAAAAGAGAAGTCAGTGATGAATTCCAAGTGGATCTATAAGATAAACCATGCAGTTGATAGAAGTTTCGAGAAATACAAAGAAGAATATATAGCTAGATATTTATCACAAACAAAGGGATTTGTCTATGATATGACACTTGATTAAAGTACTACTGATCCAAACCCATTTTATTACAGTATTGTTAACGAGAGCTTGATTTTGATGACTTATTTGGAAAGCATTATTTTTGGATAGAAGTAATCCTTGACTTCTAAAACTCAAGATGAAAATTCTAAGTATGATGCAAAAACTTCTAATTGGGAGAAGAATTATGACAGAAAACCTATAAGATTTTCCTGAGTCAAGGAAAATAAACAGTAGGGAACATTAAATAAGTTTAGCATGACAGAATGAAAAATCCACCGTGATGGATCAAAACAAGAAGATTGATGACAATTCAGATGAAATTGGTCCATAGTTGTTTGGATCACTGATGTATCCAGCTAACACCAGACTTGATTCATTCCATACAGTGAATGGCCCATGTTCATTTCATGAGCTAAACAAGACAGACTCATTAGACAACAACAAAACATGTATATGCGAGGCACAATTGGATATGGCCTGAGATATGCCCCCAGTATGAACTTGAGTTTACATGTCATGACGATTCAGATTGAGTAGAGAGTACAGTGGATCAAAAGGAGCACATCCGGTTGATGTTCTACCATGAAAATTTTCATGGTTTCCTAATGCAACAAGAAACAAAACTCTGTAGCCTTGACTACCACAAAACATAGTATATAATAGTGAATGCACAAATCAATGTGGCTTCACAATCTTCTAACATATTTACTTGACCACGAGATGAATCCTACGATAATCAAAAGATGTGTATAAATATCCTTAATAGAACCCAATGGTTCCTAATGGATTGAAACACAATGAGATGAAATATTCTTATGTTAGATATATGATGCAGAGGAAAATTGTGCACTTGCAGTACCTTCCTACACCTGAGCATACTGCAGATATTTACACCAAATAGACTTGGTGAAGAACACCTTCCGAGTTGAGAGGGAGTATTGATGACTCCATCCAAAAATAAAATTTAGAGTACATATGTATGAGACTTGACATGATGAAGAATGCCTCCCTAGATGAGAGGGAGAGTTAATGATTGCAGATATGTGAGACACTCTCCATCTTACAAACATGTGAGGTGTGGATCATTGTAGCTATGTGAAGTCTTTATCTCAACTTAGAAAACTAAGAGAAAACCCCTAAGAAGGGTGCGTGGTTCCTTCCTGAGATAGAACTGGGAACGTAGAGATGACCTCCTCCATTCAAAGAGTTGAGAAGAAATCTAGATGATTATCCAGTGGAAAAGCGATCTGTTGAGTTAGGATGTGGCTTTGGCTGAGAACAAGGTGAACGTGTGAAATACCAAAGTGTTGGGTGCATCATCATGAGAAAAGAAATGAAGATGGTGTATGAGCCTCCTCTGAGCAACAGAATTGACGAGAAGACTCCAGATGATTATCCTTTCGGTGGCAGTGGGAAAGCAGATCTGTAGAGTGGACGTACTTGTGGACGAGCATAGGTGAATGTGTGAAGACCTGGTTCTTTTGTGTAATGCAGTGGATCAAATATATAGCATCCCTATGGATGTGCCCCTAGTGGATGAGCACTAGTGGGTGTATCATATCCTTTTCTATATATTGTTCAAGAGTCATACCTACCTGTAACCGTAATTTTTATGTAAAGGGTACAGGTTGGCCCTACTTTATTGTGTCTAATAATATTAATATTATTATTAATATTAATAATAATAATAATATGTCGAAGTGAGGTCGACCCTGTTGTGCCAATAGACACTTATGTTGATAGAATTAGATTAGTATAAGTAAAGTTAAAATCCCCTTTGAGGAAACATATCTTTCTTGTGAGTTTGGAAATTTCAAAAAGTGCACTTCTTTGGAAAAAGGTTCCCACCTCTCTTGGGCGCTAGAGTTCTAGGGTTTGAGCACCCTTTTGTGTGTCAGGTCTTTCTTGGTGGTAAATGTCTTTCTCTTGAATATTATAGCAAAGGATTTGGCTGGGTTTTCTTCCCTTGTTGAGAAGGGTTTCCCAGGATACATTTTGTGTTCTTGTGCTTGGTGCTTCTTCTTGTGATCTTGGTTGTTGCAACATTTATGATTATGGTTAAATAATGGAATGGAATGAAGTTCATGCTTAACCTAATGCTTATGAAAAATCAACAGGCTTACTATAGTTAACTATGGTCAACTAATGGTTGACTTTGGTTTACTATGGATTGTGATGTTCCCCAATGATTATGCCCCATTGCAACATTCATCTTCATTGTGTTATGTCAAATTGTTTCATTCTCTATGTTTACATTGCGACTTTCATCAAGGGTTATGTCATGTTGTGACATTCCTTAAGGGTTATGTTTCAACATGATATTCCTATATGGTGATGATGCATTGTGATATTCATTTTGGTCATCTTATATGAAATTATTATGTTCTTCAATGGTTATGTTGCATTATGACATTCATTAAGGATTTTGTCACATTTGTTGGATTGTGATGTTACTCAATAGTTATGTAGCATTGTGACATTTATTTTGGTTGACTTATGTTGAATTTTTTTGATCCTTAATGCTTATGTCACAATGTGATGTTCCTCAAGGGTTGGGTAAAATTGTGACATTCCTCAATGGTTATTTCATATAGTGATGTTTATCATGGTTGAATTATGTTGACTATGGTTGTATTTAGTTGGATGTGGTTCACTATGGACATGGTTGACTATGGTTGATTATGGTTGAATTTCATCATATTTTAAATTGAATAAGGGTTTGTTGGATTGAAACATTGGGTTATGTTCATCGCATTGCAACGTCGGGGTATGTTCATCAAGGGATTGTGGTTGAATTTCATTACATTGTGACATTTGTTAAGGGTTATGTCACATTGTGACACCCAGTTATGTTCATCACATTACGATGTCAGGAAATGTTCATCACATTTCGACAACAAGTTATGTTTGACACATTGTGATGTACGGTTAGCTTCATAACATTGTGATGTTATGTTATTTATGAAATGTTATGTTATTTATGAAATGTTATGTTCAGGGTTATGTTAGATTGTGAAAATTTCCAAGGGTTATGTTGGATAGTGACATTTGTCAAGGGTTATAATGAATTGCAACATTCATTACGGGATTATGGTTGAATTTCATCACATTGTGATTTCAAGGGACTATGGTTGACTTTCGTCACATTGCAACATCAAGGGTTTTGTTGGATGATGATGTTCCCTATTGTTTATGTTTCATTGTGATATTAAACTTCATTGTGTTATGTGGAATTGAATGTTATAGTGACATTGTGACATATTCCAAGGGTTATGTTGGATGGTGATGTTCCCCAAATTTATGTCACATTACGATGTTTATCTTCATTGTGTTATGTGGAATTGATTGTGACATTCATCAAGGGATTATGGTTGAATTTCATCACATTATAACATTTGTTAAGGGTTATGTTGCATTGCGACATACGTCAAGGTTTATGTTGCATTGCGACATACGTCAAGGGTTATGTTGGATTAAAATGTTCCCCAATGTTTATGTCACATTGCAACAATCATCTTCATTGTGCTATATGGAATCGATTGTAACATTCATCAAGAGATTATGGTTGACTTTCATCACATTGTGACATACATAAACATTAAAAAAAATAAAAAAATAAATAAGGAATAAAGGGATACAACAACTTTAAAGGTAATTGAAATCAATTATTTAACTTTATAAAAGACAAAGATTAATATAAAATTTCTCTAAATTGATATGGTTTGGATTGATGTAAATGTTATAAATATTTCTAAATGTTATGTTTGAAAACTATTAAATGTATCTTTCACCTCACTATTATTTTAAATGTTTTCTCCTCACAAATATTCATCAAATAGGGGTGTCCACCATTTTGCTAAATTTGAGTTTCTTGAAAGGATAATATCATTTATACAAGTATCTATTATTGATATTGATTATTATTTACTGTAATAATCTTGGAGCAACTATTACTTTTTTAAGTTAATGTTTTTTTCTTGTACATTGTAAGGTGACCTTCCTCTATGAGAATCAATTAATTCACCTATGAGAAGTGCCTATCCTTATGAAAGACTATCAAAAAATTGATGCACATCCTAAGGATTGTATTGTATATTAGGGTGATCTATATTATATTGAGAACAAAATGACACACACACACGCGCGCGCTCGCGAATATATCAAAGAGCACAACAATACAATGAACTCCAACTTCTATTAAAGAATAAAACAATAAAATATGGTACAACACAAATTGGTTAGAATGGTGGTAGCTTATCTCTGAATAAAAATAGATGTTGACTACTCTCTTTTACAAAAATATAATACAATGGGCCGAAAGAATGGCCTTTTAACATAAATAAATAACCCTAAAGGTACAAAAACCTAACCCTAGGAGGTAAAGAACCAAAAGTTTTGTGGGCCCCAAGGTGGTTAGTTGATGCATCAAATTCCTAGGGGCACAAAATTTGCATACAATCACCATCTGGGGTGTTTACTAGATAATTGAAAAGATATAATCAATAAGTACAATTGTTGACATGGCTTGGGCATGCCATAGAAACCGTAGGCCTGCAAATGGCAAGAAAACACCATTTAGCGCCTTAAAATGGCCCTAAAATTTTAAGACCTAAAAGAAGAAAAAAAAAATATGGAGAACCATGATGAGTCGGTGGAAGAGGTGGGTGGCCACCAATATCCACTTGGATCAATCCTCCCCCCTTAGGAAGTAATGGTCCCCATTGTGTCAATTTCCCTATTTGGTCCTCTACATACCCAATAGGGTAGAATTAGGACTTGATGAGGGTTTAAAAACCTTCTTCTTAGTTATTTGTGGATCACCCTCCACCCTAATTGTCTCTATGTGGATTTCCCACCAATTTAGTGTATGGACATTTTATTTAAGTTAGGAAAGTGAAATTTTATGCTCTTTGTCTATATTATGGAAACTGAGATACATAGTTAACTATTGCAACTAATGATTCAACTTTACAACATGAATCTCACCTTGATAGGCCATGATGTCCACTTTCACTTCCATTTTAAACAAATGTTATGAAGTGGTGATGACACTAGAACTTGGTTGATCTTACTCAGACTCTTTTTTGGCTCCTTTTTCGAGTATTCATTATCTCTCAGCTTCCCATAGATCCAAATTTAGATTTAAATATACCAACCTCCCCAAAACGTCTGACCTTGTTTTCTAGAGCTACCATGAGGAGGAACATGTTGCAAGAAATATTAACAACTTATTCTACAAGCCTTGAAAATATCTTTTATATTACATCCATAGGGTGGTTATGATTGGACTCATCCACCATGGCTAGTGTTTTGTGATTTCCTTCTTAAGACAATTCTCAAATCCTCAAATTCCCACATATACTCCAAAGAAAACTACTCTGATACCAATATGATTTGTTAACTGTCATGGATATTCCACCAAAAAAATTCATCACAATAGATCTTACGATATTATAAATATTTTATTATTCAATTTACTTCTATATATCCCATATTTATTATTACTAGATTAATGCTCAAATTTATGGAAATAACTAAAATTTGAAGATGAAAGAACAAGAAAATGAACACACCAATCACATAAATGAACATAATATGTGACTTGGGAAACCCAATATGAGAGAAAACCCTGCTAAAAGGTGGGGCCTATAATCTACTCTTTCTTTTCTTCAGTTATGAAAATGAAAATACAAAGAAAGGGGAACTCACTGTGGAGTTTCCTTTGACACTATGACCTAAATGGATGCTACATCATCATATACCTCCTCTAATATGCTCTAAACTCCCACTCCTAGATGCTTTACTCAATTGTAGAATAAGTACAATGCTAAAGGGATGGAACCCCATCTCTTCCTAATGGTCAAGTATGTTGGATTACTGAGAGGGGGGGGTGAATCAGAAATAGAGAAATTTAATCCTTTTTCACCATAAAATGAAAGTGTTATATCAATCTAGCAGTATCATCCAATAGTTGCAGAGTGAATAAACAATGAACAAATGAGAAATCACACACATACATAGTACACCAATGTTTTACGTGGAAACCCAAAGCGGGAGAAAACCACATAATGCTTTTTATTATATGTATTTAAGAATTACATTCATTGGAAGCACCAACTTCCTTTCTTTTCTAGCAGCAACTAGAAGGAGGCTCTAAACCCCTAGTTTCTCAAGCTACAACCTGAGGGAAGCTCCAACTCCCTAATTCTCTGGCTACAACCCCCTATGTTCTTCGGCTACAACTGGAAGGTGGCTACAACCCCCTATGTTCTTCGACTACAACCAGAAGGTGGCTACAAACACCTATCCTTGCCTCATCCAACCACCATGGCATAGAAGTAGAATGATGGAACCACTGTCACACTATCACTACGAGATATATTGTTGTAAACTTGTACCAATCAACCTGCACCAAACAACCTATACCAATAACCTGAACCATGCATCAACCTGTACCTCAACCTATAATCAACCTATACCATAAACACATGCATCAACCATGAACCAACCTGTACCAAAAAACCCGTAATCAACCTGTACCATAAACAAGTGCATCAACCATGCACCAACCTGTACCTCAACCTGTACCATGAACAATTGCATCAATCATGAACCAAACCTGTGTGAATAACCTATCACAACAACCTATCACAACAACTTGTCTCATCAATATTATTAACCAAATCAGATCTACTCACCAAGATCAATCACCAAGACAACTCTCAAAGATGTGCATCAATCAAGCATAACACAACAACTCATAATCATCACCAAGATCAATATGTGCTTCTAATAATATACCAATACAAGTATGCTACATCATCCATAAACCATGTGTCAAAAAT
>SNQJ01S0005528.1:118094-206749 GCA_010110895.2 Picea sitchensis | reverse complement strand
CTGGCCCCCCCTCCGAGCTAACCTCCTTACCGCTTCCCGATACTGCTCTTGCTCTCCTAACAACACCTATCTTCCACTCGCATGTCTCCTCTCTACTGCCATGTCATCTCCTTTCATCTCTCGACACTTATCCTTCACTCACTCATCTCTCTGCCTATCACATCTCCTTTTTTCCTGTGCCACTTTTCATCTCCTGCCATGTGTCTCCCACTCCATGTCACCTCTGTCGTGTGGTCATTTTTCCCCACTGACCACTCACATCCCTCTTCCACATCATCTCCGGCCCGTTATACACCAACTCTCATGTGTTGGCACCCGTGCACTCCCGGTCATCGTTCCACCATCCACATCATCCACCTAGTTATATCTCCTTCACTTTTCTGTGTCGGTTCGCCTCAATCATCTCACAAGCTCCCCTCTCCTTCCTCCCTGACCGCTTGCTAGTCTCTCCGCAGGGGTCCAAAAAAGCACAAGTGGCTACAATCGACATCGAAAGACCAATCACTGTGACAGGTTTCGCATTTGACTTTGCACATCTTGATCCCGATGAAGCAATTAATGAAAGTTGGTAAGGTAGTTGAGACATCGTCTCCTTCCATAAATAGAAGGCCAGAAGAAGGACCAACCATGAAGGTATGTCGTCATGCCCAGACTAACAGAGATCGCGTCTAACAGAAGACTGCATGGGCAGTCTGACTAATGTCTGCATGCACAGCCTGGCAGAGAAGCTCATCAATGCAAAGCCTTAAACGCATTACATGATTGCACCTCGGGAAACTGGAGCCAGTTCTGAGTATATATAGTCATTTTTTCCATTTTGTTAGTGTCGATGGTAGAGCTAGGCTCCTGTATTGTAAAGTTTTGATGAAGCTCTGGTTCTTCTGGTTATGTATCTGTATTTGAGACTTCTCATTTAATGAAAGTCAGTGTCCTTTTCATTTCTCTGTAACAACTTTGTTAGAACAATCAGGCATGGATGATTCTTTTGAGGATAGTTATGCTGTTGTGATGTAGGTTTGATCGCAGTGGTACCGCAACCAGTTTTAATCAGTTTCTTGTGTTGTCTTTTCCGTTTTACACTGAATGGCTCGGGCATGGATGATCCAGTCGAGATGTTGCAACAACATCGTGATGAAGGTTTGATCATCGTGTTGTTGTGAATGTATTATCTAGACATATTTCGATGTTTGAAACCTGTACTTAAGAGTGATTTTGGGTTTGTGTTTTTCCTCTCCAAGTTGCTGGAAAGACGTATGCCCATAGCATTCTTGTTCACCTTTCTCAATAGTTCTTCATCCTACTCACCTTTACTACAAATTGTTGACTGAATTTAAATCAAGACCTCACCTGCTCATGCATACCGGTCCAGTTTTATGAGTTAAAGCGATATTTTCTTGGGTCTGCACCCATTTGACCTTTTTAAAACCAACCTGTGACATAAAACTCTGATGGGTATTGGGCTTACCTTCTCTGCAATCAGAGGGTGACTTCTAGAGATAACATCAAGAATGCCCTAATAAAACTTGGTATCCATCGTGAGATGACCTTGGGGACGTCCCTCACAAATGGGTATGTCCACAAATGTACCCTATCAGTCAGAGTACCTCTAGACGAGCCCGTTGTCGGGGAATCACTTCTTAATTTTAAAAAAATGGGGAAGTTTAATTTTTCTTTTACTCACATGTAGAGCATCCCACTAGTTTTTTAGAACACTATAAACCCTAAGAAACACCCTAACCCAAAATAAAACATCACTTTGAATATTGGTTGATTGATGGTGAGCAGTGGTGTTATAGAGTTATTAACCCCCTAACTATTGATCCATTATCTTCTAAGAGGTCACCTATCCAATTCAAAAACTTTCATCCAGCCTAATTTCCACTTGGTCGCCCTTTTCCTTCATTAAGGGTGTGACCAAGAGGTTTGGTTTCCCTTTCTGGCTTGCCAGAGAGCGACCGATCAGTCTGTCTGTGTGTCTAAGGAGCGACTGAGCCTAGAGACTCCCATTTTTGGACTTGGTTGCAATGGATGAGATCTTCCACTAATTTCTCAAGGTTTAGTCTCGAGAAGGATTCCATTATGAGCTCCAGTATCCTATACTAATAACCATATAGCCGTATCCCTAAATCCCTATAAGAACCAATCCATTTCCCATGGGAAGGGAAAGGAAAGAACTAGTAAACTTATGCTTCTACTTTGGCTACCATATTTGGGCAAGGAACTTGGAAAGAGATTGTTGCATCAACTTCTCCATTTGTAAGTTGTAATGTTGTTTTAGTAATTAATAGAAGGTGTATTTGATGTTTCCCTCTATTCAATCGTCTATTTGCTTGCATGTATTTATTTAGATAAACTTAATAGAGTTATGTGTTATAATCTATTAGTAGATTTGTCATTGATTCGTATGCATCTACTTTGATCTTGGAAAGGATCTTGTTTTATTGTGTGCAAACCACTGTCTCTTGGAGCAGGAATAATCGTCGCACAAGAAATCAACCAAGAACATGCACGAAAAACCTTCGGAAATCAAGTATGCTTCCTCACTACAAAGAGTCCTAGTTACCTTTCGAATATAGATCCAACCTTGAAACTCCCATAGATTACATCTCTATATCTGTCTTAGGTATATGAAGAACCTAAGGGAGCTATGCTCCTGCAGGGGTCAAAATCCCTACAATAGATTGGCGACCATACTAGGAAACTCCCTTTATGTGATTTCTTCCTTCTTTATGTGTTTTCTTTCTAATACCTTCATCCAATTAAGTGTCATGATTTGATTTCCAGCCTTTTTTGTACTCTTTCATGATTTTAGTTGGAGAAACCTCTACCTTGGATCTGATATATCTCATCCAGATCTAGCTTTTTTCCTTTTCTCTGTTTCGGTCGCACCATCTCAGTGTACACAGAGCGACCCAAGACCTGTTGGTCGCTCTTTTCCCTCCTTTGGGGAGCAACCATCTTTTCTCCTAGCCTAACCAAGAGTGACCATACCTTCTGGTCACCCTATTCCTCTCATTGGGGTGTGACCAGGTTGCTCTATCTTTCTTTCTAAGGAGTGATCATCCTCTTGAAAACCCTTTTTTGGAGATTTATCCTACAAAAAACTTATCCAGATCCATTTCCACTAGTATCCTTCAATACTCCAGACCTGTCTTAGGCCCGTCTCATTGATTTTTCTTCAAATCCTTTTGAAATTTATGAAATTTATCTTCTCCTTTTTTCCAGCTCATTTGATTGATGGGTACAATAATAATCATCTAGTCTAATCCCTTCAATTAAGTAGAAGGATATTGACCTCTGTTTGAGAAGATTCTTTTGCAAAGTCTTTCGTTTTATTGTGCAAGTCTCTTTTTCATTAGTTTTAATGCTTGTTGTTTCCCAAATCATTTGGAGAACCCTTCAAACTATTATCTAGACTTGAAAATTTTGTGTGCTTAAAGTTTGCATGTTTGGTTCTTTCTTCTGAATTTTGGATTCACTACATAACATTGTTGACCGAAAGCAAGAGTTTAAAGAAGAATTTTGTTTCAATTTTCATATAGTTTGAAAACCCAATTTTTTTTTGTCCTTGGAGTAATTTAGAATATGGTTGAAACAATTTGTGTTTGGTTAGGCGTTTCGAAAATCATCCAATAAGTTTTGTTGGAACATTGTCCTTTTTTCTCATTTGCAAGAATAAAAGTGAATCGATATGAATTAGGGTGTTATGTTACATAAGAAGAAAAAATAAAAGAACTCTTCTCCCTACCATAAATAGGATTCATTGAAAAGAGAATTGTTGAAATTTCAATCTTTTGCACCTATTTGGAGTTGAGTCCTTTTAGATCATGAGTTTCACTTTCGCACAACCCTTTGAGTAAAAAACAACTTTAAAAATGAACAAACACTAATAAAATTTAATACTTTTATTTTCTAAGAACACGAACAATAGTCTAGGTTTAGGGTATTTGGACTAAGACAAGTGAGTAAAGTGTCCAAGACCACCAAAAAAAAACATAAAACACTAAAGAGCACTTAAATCCAACTTTCGTATAGGCATAGACGGGAACCCCCTCTCACACAGGGCTAAACACGAGGTCATGTGTGGATGGGAAATGGAGATTACCCCTCCGAGGCTTAACCAAATGTAGTGGAACGATAGTATATTGGGGATTCTTCTTGAGAATCGATTGTTTCCATTTGGTCTCGGAACTTCGTAAATTCTGAATTCGTTCGAGGTCCTATGGAGCGTTTTTCGGTCCTCTTGAGGAATTTCGGACTTGATATATTTTCCATATTGTCAGACGCGATTGTCGACTGTACCCACTCAGAGGATGACTGCGAGTTGGTAACCTTAGTTACCATAATCTTTAGGGATTTTACACTAAGTCACAACGAAGGAGAGTCTTCGTTGTACCTAGATTAGATGTTGGTCAAACTCACTCGAGCTCTTTGGAAGGAAACCCATAGATAGACCGTCCGGGAGCTTGCACCAAGGTTTAAGTTTCTTAAGTAGGCCGCCAACGTAACTGATCCACCCACTTACCCAAACCCCTTCTCACATGTTCCCGCGATGTTGGATTTCATCACCAACTAGTGAGCTCATTGTGAGAATTTTTGGTTTGTTTTCTTGATTCCTAGATTTCTTAGCACGTGTTATTTATTTTCTTTAGTTGGCCTTACGAGTGTCATTTTCATAATCTAATCCTGTCCGACCAAGATTTGCGTAGGTCACAGAGGATGTAAGGTTTTCCTCCTTTACATTACGAACCCTTGCCTCCTAACTCACCTGAAGACCATCCTTGATAAGAACTCTACGAGGAAAACCACTCTGAATCTGGAAGTATTATTACTCCTTTAATCGAGCACCCAGAGGAAACCAATTTTCAATAAGGCTTTGTCCCTCTTGTCAATCCACCCTTGACAAACCATATTGGCCCCATCCTCATATGAGAAAATTCTTTTGGAGAACCTGAACTTGACGTCGATTACCCTCGTCTACCACTTGTACCTTACGAAGAAGTCATGAACATGGAATCCAAACAACTCCACTAGTTAGAAGGATTCACTACGCCACCACAGGTTTATGGTCCATCTAATCCTATCTAGACTCCTGAAAAACCCTTTGGCCACGACATTTTAAATCAACTGGATGCAACTATTGAATCAAATTTCAAACTCTTGCAACAAGATCCTTCACATGCCTCTTCACACACTCGTCATCCCCTGACATCTGGAATCTCCCATATGTTTCAAACTTCTTTCCCTTGCCCCTCCCCCGTCCACTCTACATTACAACAGACTCAATTAAACGTGGTCCCAACCCAAACATCGACATTGACATCTGTATCACAAGTTGTCCCAACCATATTACCGCCACGTTCAAGAAACCAACCTTCTACAACCCCCACTGGGGGGAAACCTCTATTTACCCTACAGTTCTTAGGAGGTGATCCCAACCTCTTCGAACAACAATATTCAATGGGAGGATTTCCTCCCCAGGGAATTCAACTAATGGTTTTATGACAACAAACATCTACGAGCCAAACTTTCACTGGGGGACAACCCCTGTACTCAGGGAAAATATCCGATCAACATCCAGCTGGGGAGAAACCCTTGACTTACAAATCATTTTCAATGGGGGAATACCCTCCCATTGGGATCCAACCTTTATTTGATTGTGGGAAACCACCCACTAGGGGGAAACCTCCAGCCACAGGGCCATACTCGTTGGGGGGAAACCCCCATCCATTGGACAACAACCAACATGGGGCCAAACTATTTCGTCTACCACCAACCTACTATTAGGACACCCTTACCCAGGAATAGAAAATACTATATGGAACCAACATCATCAACTCGTCAATCTTGCAATTTCCACTCAACCAGGAGGAGGACCACTCTATGGTGGCGGACCACCCCATCATGTAGGGGGAACACCCTATGGTGGAAGACCCCATGTAGGACCTCCCCATAGAGGAGGACCCTTGGAGGGCCACCCTATGGAAGGATCCTACGAGTGTCTACAATCCATTGTAATAACTCAAATCTCACTAAAAGCACAATGACATGACTCCTGCAATAATTTCAACCACTCAACTCTCTTTCCCATCAATCTGCACAATACAAGGGATGGTATTTCCTCCTATAAATTGCAGTCCCTCAGACAATCTCCATCCCATATAGGGATCCAACATAGACCATCCAAGAATCTCTCTATTGGGGGATCCAAGAAATCCAACTCCAACAAGAGTTTTCACACAACATTTACAAATTCTATTGGGTAATTTTCCTCAACATGAATCACTCACAGGCATATCATCCTTATTCTCAACAAAATTATCAGCTTCAACAAGATGTTTTCAATTCCCACTATGGTTGGTCACTCTTTCCCAACAATCATCTCTATTTTTCCTCCCCTCATGCTAACTATAAAAATGGTTCTTTTTTCCTACTTGAAAATCATATTTTCTCATGCTTTCTTGACTCTTACTCTTCGCCCAAGGATGATTACACTCAACCCATGTTGTCATAATTGAGTGGGATGACTTCCTTGTTAAAATATTGTGTAACTGCAAAGAATATTCTTATCCCCTTTTGTGGATAAAGATAAAATATATTTATTATTGATTAGATCAATCCCCTTTTGTGGATTGATCATGTTGGGCATTGTAATTGACCAAATCCCCTTTTGCGGATTGGTCAAACCCTAATTGTAATAGGCTAAATGAAAAGATGGCCCCATAATATATTAAAGTGGTTACAACCACCCAGAATGAGAAGTCGGCCCTGCCAGTGAAAATATACATGCTCAACACCTGCCAGATTGTATAAATAAGAGAGGCCAGTGCCTCATTTAGACACACACTCAGCTCACTCATCTAGTGCGCAAGTATTGAAGGAAGTTGTAGTTACCAGTTGTCGGAAGAAGAGAGAGAGAGGCACATCCTTGGGAGAGGAATTTATGTATTGCTTGGTTCATTGTCTTGGCATTGTATTGGCTATCTATATTAAGGAAGTTTTGCTGGGTTTTCTTCCCCTTGAGGGTTTCCCAGGATAAATGTGTGTGTACTCTTGTGATTGTGTTTCTCTTAGTGATCCTATATATGCTATTTTTATCTAGTAAATTGAAAGTAACCTAATAATAGCAGAAACTTTAACATGGTATCAGAGCCAAGCTGAAGAGAGCATCTTTCACAGGAAAAAGAAAAATGTCACTGTTGTCGTACAAGAAAACTAGGGCTTTTTATTGAAGAATAATTTCAGCCCCAAATCCATCTAGAAACGTGTGCCCTACCTCAAGGAAGATTTTGGCATCTTCAGCGCACATTTTCAGTGGCTAGATCTCCCGAAAAGTGAAACCCTAGTTTTCACAAAGTACTAGAAGTACTAGAAAGCCAGAGTACCAGAAGTACTAGAGTACCAGAAGCACCAGTCCAAAAATCCGCAGATCAAGTTTGAAGGGGTAAAATTTGGATTTTCAGAAATCTGACTGTACCAGCATACTCGCCTCAGTCCAACACATATTTTGGTGAGTTCAGTTTTTAGATCCAAGAAATTTGATTTTTTTATTATTTCTATTGCCCGAAGGGCTAGGGTTTCTACTGCAAGAAAGAATGCCTACCAACATGAGGGTAGAAGACAGGATGGAAGGATCTAGAAACTTTAGATCTTGAAAGCATAGGTTGCAGATGATTCTAGACAAGAATTATCTCCTAGAACATGTTACAGTGGGCGTACCAGATGAAGAAGAGCAAAAGACCAAGCATAAGAATAATGAAAAGAAAGTAAAGAGAATCGTGTCAAATTCAGTAAAGGATCACTTGATACCTCATATTTATAAACTACAGACAGCAAGGCAAATATATGAAGCACTCAGTAGGTTATATGAAAGCAAATACATTATCTATAATCTTTCCTTAAGAAATCAACTTCATAATATGAAGATGGAAAACTCAGAATATGTCACATCCTATCTTATGAGAGTTTCTCAGATCAGAGATCAGCTTGCAGCTATTGGATATGCCATTAGTGACAAAGAGCTTGTAACCACAACCCTAAATGGGTTTCCACCATTTTGGATTCCTTTTGTACAAGGAGTGTGTGCAAGAAGCAAGTTACCCAAGTTTGATAAGTTATGGGTAGATTGCACACACGAAGAATCTAGACTTGCAGACCAACAAAAGAGATTAATTGTTGATGAAGAGGAAGCTCTTACAGCTCAAAAGAACAAAATAAGTTCCTTAGGGAAAAACAATAAAGAGGCTAACTCTGTAAGAGTTCTAGATAAGAAGAAAGATGTTTCAAAGATCAGATGCTACAACTGTCAAAAGTTGGGACACTTTTCCTATGATTGTCCTCAAGGAAAAGGGAAAAGAAAGTATCAAGCACATGTGGTAGAGGAAGAGGAATCTCCTCCCTCAAAGAAAGCTTTAGCAGAAATTGAGGGTTATGTACTTTAAGTTGAAGATACTTGATCTGAAGAAAGATAGAAAATGGAGTCCATGGAGCCTCCCCGCACAAAAACAAAAGATAAGTATTCATGTTTATTTTTAGTATCTTGTTTACTTTAATACCTTCTCATTACAAGTTAGTTTTTTGTGAGAATGTTAATTAACCTCGTTTTATTTCAGTGTCTATGCATACTTATGAAGGAAGTATCAAAGAAGAGGATGAAGAAAGAGATAAAATATTTATTTCATGTATGATCACTCATGAGAGTGACAAAGAAATCATATTGTAAGTAAGTTTACAAGTCTCGGAAGAAATAACTTATGCCGTGACTTGCAGAAGTTAGACAACACGAGAAGGACATATGATATGATGATAGTTAGTAAAGACCAGACAATATCCAGTATTTATATAGGAGCAGGAGGCTCCTAAATATGCAAAGCAGAAATATTCAAGATGAAGAAAAAGATGGATACTCAGATATAGTGGATGAGATGCAGGTAACTACAGGTTTCTCCAATACCGTTCTTATAGATGCAGAGGGAGCAGGTTGATCCAGTATGAAGATAGAAAGAAAGAAATATGCGAACTCAAGAAGGCACCCAGGATATTATAGAAGAGAACTTCAAGGATGATGATTAGAAACTATCAGTTTGGTGCAAGAGGGAGCTATGTCTCCGAGTTCGAAATAGAAGATCATGATTTGATGACATTAGGAAAGAAGATGGATGGTGCCCAGATATTTTGATCAATATGAAATTTATCCAATAGATGGTTGGTTCCCAGTAGATGGGTAACATGGTATTATACCATTGAAATATTTTGGACCACAAGAGATTTTTTTGGATCCCATAGCTAGACCTTCGTAGAGAAGGAATGAGCAGTTCCACAGGTAGACCTTCGTAGAGAAGGGGAATGAGAAATTTTTCAAGGTTGGCCTCTGTCCAAGTGTTGAGTTTTGGATACTATAGGGACATGCTAGAATACCCTCGTAGAGAGGGGTGTGACCACCCTCGTAGAGAGGAATGTGGATGTTTCTCCAAGAGGCAGCGGGAAGATACTCTCCTCTGGCCAAGGATTGAGTATCCTGGAACACAAACCTTGACCATGTGGAATGGTTAGTTGGATCTTGAGGTTTGTTTCGTAATCCTATGTGGATCATGGAAAGGGAGTCTAGTCTTGCCCATGCTAGCATTTTAGCTTCTCTAGTTCATGTGGGATGACTAGGAGTGAAGCTATGGTAGTAGTCCTCCCTAGTGAATGGGTGAGATAGATGACTACAAGATAAGGGAGAACATAAAAGGAATGGAAAAACTCATAGAATATCTTTTTTGTGAAGATAAGACATCTTCTATGTGAATATAAGATATCTTTTGTGTGAAGATAAGAAAGAAGTATCTTCTGCATGAAGATGAAAGAAAGAAAGAGTATCTTCTGCGTGAAGATAAAGAGAACAAAACTTTCGATGATTTATAGATATGCCAGTCAATGATCATGATGTCAAATGACCAATTGGATTATATTGATGCCTCATGTTATCCAGTTGATGATGTTACCCAGTTGATGATGTTTCCCAGTTGGTGATGTTATCCAGTGGATGTTGCTGCCTAGTTGAGGTTGACATCCGGTGACCTGTCAAAAGATAAAGAACATCTTTCTTGTTAAGAGGGAATGTTAAAATATTGTGTAATTGCAAATAATATTCTTATCCCTTTTGTGGATAAAGACAATATATTTATTATTGATTAGATCAATCCCCTTTTGTGGATAAAGACAATATATTTATTATTGATTAGATCAATCCCCTTTTGTGGATTGATCATGTCGGGCATTGTAATTGACCAAATCCCCTTTTGCGGATTGGTCAAACCCTAATTGTAATAGGCTAAATGAAAAGACGACCCCAGAATATATTAAAGTGGTTATAACCACCCAAAATGATAAATCGGCCCAGCCAGAATATATTAAAGTGGTTATAACCGCCCAGAATGAGAAGTCGGCCCTGCCAGTGAAAAGACACATGTTCAACACCTCCCAGATTGTATAAATAAGAGAGTCCAACACCTCATTTGGACACACACTCAGCTCACTCATCTAGTGTGAAAGTATTGAAGGAAGCTGCAGTTACCAGTTGCCGGAAGAAGGAAGAGAGAGAGAGGCGCATCCTTGGGAGATGAATTTATGTATTGCTTGGTTCATTGTCTTGGCATTGTATTGGCTATCTATATTAAGGAAGTTTTGTTGGGTTTTCTTCCCCTTGAGGGTTTCCCAGGATAAATGATTGTGTACTCTTGTGATTGTGTTTCTCTTAGTGATCCTATCTATGCTATTGTTATCTAGTAAATTGAAAGTAACCTAATAATAGAAAAAACTTTAACATTCCCCACCCAACCTCGTACATGAATTCAATAATTGAGTATTTAATAATTCAAAGGGATAAATGGATAAATTATTAATGAAAATGGATTAAGACTCAAGGCATATGGAAACCCCTCAAAAGTCCCATTAATCCCCCTCTCTTGTGGAATGATATCCTTCCACTACTCTAGTCCTTACCCGTCTACAACGGATAGTGTATTACATTTTATTATTTTCAATGTAAAATGTTTACATATTACATCACTTGGCCCACGACCATTCATAATATTTACAAATATACAATGCTATAGTGGGGATCAAAACTGGGGTGTTACATGGAATAGTATGATAAATATTAAGAAATTAATGAATTGTTAAATAATTCAAATGTGTCTATCATAGTAAAGGAACTTATGGCCAATGTTTGTTTCGAAAAGAAATACATGAAACAATGATTACTTGAGATCCTTATTAATTGAGAATGGGACTTAAGTCAAAAGTGACTACAAAACATTGAAAAATAAAATATCACTTTAAATAAGATGGCACCCATGATGAAGGATTTATGGAATGAAATCTAGTTGTTTATTGGAAGATTGGAAGAGAAGGTAGAATTGGGCCTTCCTTCACTATGGAGTAGAGAAGGTATGTTGGTCCTAAAAGAAGACATGTTGGCCAAAGTGTAATAGAGAAGAGAAGTTGTAAAGGAGATTGAGTTAAAGTCACCCCAGATCTAAGCAAGTGTTGGGAATGCTTGAACCTTGCATATCCACTTTGTCCAAGATCTATTCTTTGAACATTTCATATAAGGATATATCATATCATAATATGATTAAGTTGGATCTAATTATGCACTCTATTTTTAAAACTTATGGTATAGATGGGATAAGGTTAGAGAACATGTTGAATCCCATGCCTAAATTTACGGAGCAACTCCATCTAGCTCAACAATTTGATGCTTCTTCCTTCTCACCTAGGGTGAATATTAATCCACCTTATCCTCCACAATAGTAGTCATGTTAGCATAAGAGCTAAAGAAACAACCAACCTCAACAGAGATATCTAGAAGAAAAGGACATATTGTTTATTGCAATTAATTTTGGTTAATTGTAACTAAATCCCTAACTACATGCTCCTCCAAAGTATATATAAGGAGGGAAATTAGAAGACTAAGGAGAACATCTATTATTTTTGGACAACAAAGTGTGCATAAATACTTTTGTATAGAACTCACCCCCATTAACTAGGCCTCATTCTTATAAATCATTTGTATTATTTCCTTCTTTCTCATTCATTCTACTTGAGACAATTATTTGGTATTGTAAATCAAAGAGGGTTGTGAAAAAATCCCACTCTAACGATTTCTTTCTCTATAAGAATAAATAGTGGGGGATTGATTGTAAACAATTCCAACTAATCATTGCCATGTTCAATATTTTCTAGTAATAAAGAGTTCTTCCTTGTATGGTTGCAAATTTTATTTGAAGTAATGAATCTTTTGAATTTTTGTTTAATATGTCCAAATGATCTTTTATGTGTTGTCAGTTCATTTCATTTATGGGGTCTAGCCAGTATGGATACATGGTGTTCTAGATCAAAATACACTAAATTATGGTTTTATTTGGGCTTTATAATTTCTTGATCAACTCAAAATATAAGATTTATGTTTCATTATCCCAACTAGAGCCAACAATGTCAGGCTCTAATAAATAGGTAACATTGATAGAATTAATTTTATAAGCACCACTCTACCTGTGGACTTTAGTGTTTGGGGACTCCATTATTTGATTCTATTTTTCATTTTGGAGATGACATTATGCCAAACTATGGATATTGGAATACCAATTGAGACTATCATTCCCAAATACCTAAATGATGTCCAATTTAGAAATCATGGAAATGCTAGGATCCTAGAGATGCTTTTTAACTATTGTGTGCTCACATTCCATCCATAAATGTGGTCTTTTCCCTTGTTTATCCTACCTTATGAAGCATTTAGAAATTTATCTTGAACCATTTTGAATATTTCTTCTATCGTTAGACATTTCCCCTGTCATGAGGAGGGTATCATTGGAAAAATGGGAATGATTTGTTTCTTTGGCTCCTCTAGTTATGCAAATTCTTTGGAGATTTATAGATATTCTCTTTTTCTCTTGTCTTTGACTTGAAGAGTCCACCATAAGGATATATAGTAAAGGAGAGAGAAAAAAAACTTTTCTTGGACCTCTCTTTCTCATAAAGAAGGAGGTGGGATTTCTATTCACCAAAGAGGTGATCCAAGGGGATCCTATGTCTTCACCTTTTGAATAAATGATTCAACAAAACCAAATTCATGCAAAACATAAAATAAAAAGAAGCAACATGCCCTATCAAAGGAATTTGTCATGTCCATCTTAATAATCATCCATTTTATTTGTTTATTATACTTGAATGGATATCCTCCTAAACTAATATAATATTATCAATGATTTTTATTTTCTGAACAAATCCCCCTTGGTTGTTTGTGATAATATGTTGGAGAATCACTTTCAATCCATTTTCCAAGTTATTTGTCAAGATTTTTTAAGAGAAGTTACATAATGAAACAGATCAAAATATTGAAAAGGAATAGGGGCAATTTTCTGTTGGAATTAAAGCAAGAAAAATAGGAATTAATACTCCCTCCGAGCTTGGGCTTGTTCTTGATAATGATTCAAGAACACCTCAAATTTTGCTTGATAATGAATCAACATGCATGATAGAAGTATATTGAAAACCCATTTGGGTCTAGATCGTTTTCAAGCTCTAGTCCCCAAATTGCTCTTATAATCTCCTCATCCTCCATTTCTCTAGTTAGCTCTAAATTTTCTTCTCTAGTCACCAAATCTGGTACTCCTTGGAGAAAATTTGTAGACACATCTAGGTCAGCCACATCCTTTTCTAAGTAAAGATCATTGAAATGAGTACAGGATGTTTCCTTTATATCCACAAAGTTAGGGAGTTTCTCCCCATCTTCCAAACTTATTTCTTTCACTGTATTTATTCGCATCCTTTCCTTGGCTTATTTATGGAAAAAAGGTGTTCTTAACTCCTACTTTCAACCATAGACTTCTATATTTCTAATGCTATAGCTCATCCTCTTTCCTATTTCCTTTATGTGTCCTATTTCACAAGTCTTTTTCATCCATTAACCCCTACTTTGTCACATCCTCATTGATTAAATTTGTTATTACCATCCTTTGATCACCCCTTTCTCTATATATTTATCCTCTTTCTTTATCCTTTATATATTTATCCTCTTTCTTTCCTTTATGTGTCCTATTTCACAAGTCTTTTTCATCCATTAACCCCTACTTTGTCACATCCTAATTGATTGGATTTGTTATTACTATCCTTTGATCACCCCTTTCCCTATATATTTATCCTCTTTCTTTATCCTTTATGTATTTTTGTTACCATTTTTCTACTTAAATATAGGGTTAAGGCCTAAGGTAATCTTCATCATGAATTCGTAGTTTTCATTTAATTTTTTTTATTGAACTTTAGAGAAAGGATACAATGCTTTGAATTTGTCTTTTCAATAATGATTTATATGAAAGACGTTGTAGATAAATCTACTATGGATCCATGTGCTATTGGTTATTGCTACAAGTCAATTGTTGTAGATCCATGTGTCATAGGTTTGTTGTTACAGGCTCATGTGTTCCAAGGACAACATTAGTTGGTATAGCCCATATGAAGGGACTTGGTATGGATTAATGAAGGTAGAGAAATGTGGTTGAGAATGTGCATGTTTATATATAATTGTTGTAGATTCTACAAAACTATGTCTTTAAAATGGTTAACAATTGCAACAATGTATTTACCAAATCCAAAAGGTTGGATCTGTTTACTTTTTTTCTTTTTTTTCTTTTATTTATTTATTTATTGTCTATATTCCAACATCTTGTTTTTCATATTAATTAGATAGAATGTGTTTGAAAACAATTTGATAATATTTGATTCTCAAGCACGTTTGAATTAAATTATTTTTATTAAGTTTGTTATGTCAAGCATGTATATAAATTAATAATCACCCATGACTTATGGTATTGGACAGGGGAGGGACATTGATAGTAATAAGAGCTACTATGATCACTTGTCTCATTTTGTGCTCTTAATATAGTTTTCATAAGTGATTGAGTTATCATCCAATTAATTTAAGTAGTGAATTAGAGTGTTATTAGTGTAGTTACAATCCATCATTATGTTCCATGGAGACAAGGTCCTCTTTTGAAGAACAAGTGTCGTGTATTAGTTAGTTAGTTTTCATATTCATATGTTCAATTCTATAGATAATTAACTATTCTATTTTTTTTATAGCTTAAATAGTTTTTTTGTTAGATCGATTTCACATGCAATGAATTCTTGTAACTTCACTTTTAGTTCTAATTTTTATGTAGATTTAATTTCACTTATGAAAATTTATATGTTCTCTGTAAAAATAAAGTCAGTTTTTAATTCAATGAGTTTAGGTTTTCCATAGGAATAATTTCAAATATGAATTAAAGATATGATTTGTAATTTCAATTATAGTTTTTTACAATGCCCCATATTATTTAATTAAAGTAGTAGTAAATAATAAATACTAGAGGAAGAAAATAAATAAATGGTGTTGAACTAATAATAGGTATTAACAATTTCATAAAATAATAAAGTGATGAATATTAATAACATGATAATAATAACTAGCAGTCTGGCAGTCAATTGATTCATTATAAGAGAAAAAAGTAAAATAAAGAGAAATTACTAAATGAAATTAAGAAAATGTTAAAAAACATTGTATGTGTCTAGGATAATAAATATGTCCCTGGAATAAATACTGAGCATGAACTAATAACAAGGACCCAATGAAACTAAATGTTGAATTTAATAGACAAATGAGTGTCGTAGCAAGAGAAAAACATGTTTACATTGGCAATTTATTTTTCTCTTCACTTTCCAAGAAATCAGGAAAATCCTTATTGATAACCCGACCAGAGTCTTTCAGTCGTTTTTAATGATGATCTAATTGGTTACTATGTCATCCAATGACCAAATTCCCATGAAGTGGCATATTAAGGCCGTCCTCGACATATTCTCTATGTGAATTGTTAGAGGCTTTAGTTTTAACTTTTAACACAACCATAGAGGCTTCTAAATGTTTCAATACCCCATTTCTCCTAGGAACCGGGGATCAATCAATTCCGCATCCCCCACCCTCTTTCTTAAACAAGGCCACTAAAATATTTCTTTCTTAAACAAGGCCACTAAAATATTGATCTGAGAAAATTGATGGCTATTTGATACCCATTGAAGATCCATTTTGGCCACTATTGATCCTACTAATAATTTTCCACCACTAGTTGATGTCATTTCTATGAGAACCTTGCACACATATTCACACAACCAATGTGATTAAGAGCCTCAACACTTAATTCATAAATAATGAGGATTCAAGGGTGTATATGCAATTGTTCCATCTATGAGTTATGGGCTCCATTCTAATCATCAAATCTACTCAACAACGATGCTAACCCTGGCATCCATAATCATTCCTCCTCATCCATCATTATTCATCCTCAGGTCAACCTTATCTTTTATCAATTCATTTATTGGATGTTTTGACCTCATGAATTTCCCCAATTGGTTGTAGAAACTTTCAGTTAGAATAATGTTTAAGCAAGGCTATCTTGAACAATCTAATGAAAAATGAATTGAATGGATGGAAAACCTAAATGTGTTGGGGCCCAAGCATTCAAATTCTTGCAGTGCACTTGTGTTCATAATTTATGTTGTTCTTGATGGATGAATGGAAAATTTGCTAATTGGTTTAGGCATCCCAATGGAGTCTTTGTATATATGAAGGTTAACTCTCTCACTTTGCTTTGAAAACAAATTTGATTTTCTAATATTTGGTTCTTCCAAATCTTGTCCATATTTGAGTCTTCCAATTCTTCTTATTAGAGAGTTGGTAATCTCTGTAATACTTGAGATTTAGATACCCTAGCATCCCTTGAGTGTGTGGAGAGATGTGAGATAGGTCTACTTCTACTAGACAAGAGGGGAATATTAAGTGCCATGCAATGAACCAACTATTGACTCCCTTCTTTTTCATATTGTGCGTTAGATGATAAATACATCACTCAACACCAAGAAGTGAGTCAATGATTGACTCATTGTATGGAACTTAATGTGTATCCAATATATATGAAAAAATACACTAGGAAACACCAGGAAAAGGGTATTGCTTGTGTCTCTTCCATTTCTTCTCCCGCACACACTTGTTCTGTTGTTCCTCTTGGTTCCTGCTCTATGCGGGTGGATCCCGTGTAGAACCACGTTGTGATTTCTTTTGTGTCCTGCTTTTCTTTTGTATGGGGATACTTCCCCCCACTTGGCCTTGTGCAGAATTATTATTTTTGCTTGCACCGTTTGTGCCTATCTACTGCACAGGGACTATTTTGTCCTATGTTTGAGTCTGTCCTCTTGGCACTTCCCTTGGGATCACTGGCACTTTCCATTCCTCGGGCCACTCCTAGACCTCCATCTGTATGTCCTGCATCGTCACACAGTAGCTCAACTGTAGCCACTCCTTGGCTAGGTCGTTCTTCGCATATACCCACATGTTATGGTGTGATGCTTGAAAATTTGCTATCTTTCCAAACTCCTGGACAATATCTGGGGAAATCCTCCATGTGTCAGCTAAACGGTTATGGATCTCTGACAAATATAGAGCGAATATGTCATTGTTTATTTTCTTCTCCTTTGGGTCTGTTGTTCTTATAAGAGATGTGTAGCGGGTTGCACCACACTTTCCTGTTCTCTGCAAGAACATGTTGTACGTCAGTTCTTTCCATCCTACAAGTGCAATGAGGATGAGTAACCACAAGTAATGGTACTCATAGCCCCAATCCTATGTGTCCTTGCAATCCTCCAAGAAAGAATTCAGTAGATAAGGGGCCCAGCTCATCGATCTCCCCTTCGTGCACTGTGTTGCAGCTTCTACCACTCCTGCTGGTACTTCCTCCTTTCTGCACTTGCTCATTAACGTGTACCCTAACGACCTTGTAGAAAATCTCGTTGTAGGATCGTTGATGTCACTGATCTCGGTTCTCATATTTCCTCTCTTTGTGCCATACTTTGCCTTGATTTCATCGGAGATGGATTTTTCTTTGGTTTTATCCTCTAAGTATTGTTTTATCTTGTCCCCATCTGTGGGTAGCCCAATGATGGTTGCGATCAAGTCCACATTGATAGGCACTCGCCTATCCATCCACAAAATTCCTCCAAGCACCCTTGTTAGGAGTTGTTTCACACATCCATTGATGTGTTTACTGCGCCCAAAGTGCGTTATATCCAACAAATTCATGATCCCTTTATTGTAGAGCCCCAGGATCCACTGTGCAGGCTCCAACAGTGGCATGCATAATGGGCCCTCTCCTCTACTCTCGATGTAGTTATGTTGTGCCAAATCTGGGAATTTAACTGTGTCAGCCACATCATGATCATATATTTCATGGTGTCTACTCCTCCCACCATCTCATCATTAGCCTTTACTCCCTCAGGGATTTTTGGCATCACTATTTCCAACTCCGACTGTGTGCGCGATATTCCTTGCGTACTACTCTCAGCTCGTTCCTTCTTCTTTCCTTGCAGGGACGACACCCCGACCTCTGGTACACCCTGGTGCTCTATTTCATGCTCTTCTTCTGGTTCTAGGCCCTGATGCGCTGAATCTGTGGCTTGTTCACCCTGTTGTGGGCACAAAATAAACCCTAATTGTGATGTCAACCCTTTCTAGGGTGATGCCTTGGCACTTTAGAAAGTCATTGAGAAAGAGAGAGGAAGTTGGTGTGCCTCCTAATGCCTCCCTCTCATGCACTATGATTATCTTCAGGGTGCAAGGGGTCATCCTCATCCAAAAGTTCCACGTTTCCATCAAACATCATCATCACCACCAAAACCCTAGCCCTAGGGTGACGTCCAATTGTCTAGAATTAATGTAATCACTTATGCCAATCCTTTTTCCATATCTACTTCCACATATATCCTAGCACAAGAAAACATCATAGCCTTAGGAATATATTTATTGATGTAGATGCCTAAAATGTTACCAATTGAAACTAAGGAATCATCACTCAAACAATGAAGAGGAAGGTGAGGAATATAAACCCAAACAGGGATGGCCACAATGGGAACATCAACTTCAGGATCAAAATTTGGAATCTAACGATGAGGTGCATTCCTCTTGGTCCCACAAAATATGGCCCATTTCAAAATTTTAGATGTCTTTCTTATTTCTTTTCAAACAAGAATGTGTAATACCCTTGGACACATAAGTAGTAAGTAAGGGTGCCTTGAATCATTACCATCCAAATATTTTGCATCCACAAATCCATGGCTCTTGGAGATGGCCAAATTCCAATGAGTTGACCAATGAGGCCATGCATAGTAAGACCCAAATATTTAATGTGAGAGGTTGTAGGTGGAATATTCATAGAAGGGATTTCATCAGCCTTCTTAATGAATTTGGAGGGAACCAAATTTTGGGATGGATTATTCAACGAATCCACTAAGGATTAGAAGGTTGTGACATTAGTAGGGGAGGAATTTCCCCCTCCTGAATCCATAACCAATAGGGACAAATTAGAGAAGAGGGTAGAGGCAACATGCATAGAGAAAACTAGGGTTTAAGGTAATGAGGGAAACATTTTTTTTGTATCCAAAAGGAGATTGTTATGGTAACACTACTAGTACAAATTTTATCAATTGGAAAGGAGTGAGTCAAAACATAAGATTGTATACATTGTTTTCAGTACAAAATATTCCTTATGAATATATTGCATTGGATTTTATACTTATACTAACAAAGAAACAACATGAATTTCATGAAATGTTTTTTGTGGTTGAAATGTTTTTGAATATGACACACATTTCACCTTCTAGAAAGACCAATGATGAATCTATTTATTGGAGATATTCTTCAAAATGCGAGTGTGAAACCATTGATTGTTGAACATAATCACTTAAAACAAGGACACAAAATTCTTGAATCAAGTTTTACAAACATTGTGAAAATGATGTGAAAAACAATGCAATTCAGTTTGCGTATCACCTTTAGACAAAGAAAAAAACAATGGTTGTGAACCAAAATTTGAAAAATATTCTAAGATGTTTATATGGAGACAAGGTGAAACAATGGGATCAAGTTTTGGCGTAAACTAAGTTCTCATATAGTATCTTTGTGAATAGGTCAACATGATTTTTCCATTCAAGAATATAATGTATGAGAAAAATCCATAGGGAATTACAAACTTATTTGATTTTTGGATTGACAAGAAAAGTAACATTTAAGATTTTGTAGAGAAGGAAAAGCAAGTATATGAAAAGGTCCAAGAAAGACTATAAATGAATAACACCAAGTATAAGGAGAGCATAGATGAGCATACAAAGTTTTAAAAAATAGAGGTGGGAGATCTAGTGAAGGTGCACTTGAGAAAGAAGCACTATCCCATAGAAATGTACAATAAGCTAAACCTAGAGAAGATTGGACCATGTAGAATCCAAAGGAAATTTGGAGATAATGTGTACGAGGTTGAATTACCATATGAGTATCACATTTTTATCTTTTTAAATCTAGAATATTTGTACGTGTATAAGAAAGAATTGTCAAAGATAATGAAGAGTGAGAGAGCTTTGAGATACACAAGAGGAAGCAAAGGTTGAAAAAGTTGGAACAAATTGAGTGGGTTCTAGAAGATGAGATATTTTAGATAAAGAATGTTGAGAATAATAAATACTTATTGAAGTGGAAGGATAGGTTGGAAGTACAAAACATGTGGATTTTTGAAGTAGAGTACCAAGAATTGTGCAAGGGGAAAGGTAGTGCATAAGTTGTTCCTTAAGATGTTCCAATATATTTATGGAACTATGCCAAGGTACCTTATGGGGATAAAACTCAGATAGAGTCTTCAAGCCATTTTTGTGTGGAAAATAATGTGTGAATCTCTTGGATCTATTTCTCTCTCGACCCTCAAACAAATTTAGATCAGATGACTAATAACCCTCAACCCCAAGAGGCATGTTACCATGTGCATTAATACATTTGAAATTCTAAAAGGGATGGATGCATGAATTTTAAGAAAGACATATGAACTAGAAAGGTATTTATGAGAATAAATCTTGTATTCTTTTATAGAAAGAATTTTTTTTTGAGTGATTAAGAATTCAACAATTAAAACAATATGAATCTAGATCCGTGAACAATTATACTTCAGACAATTTTAACATCTTCATATATTTAAACATAATGGAAACATTTTGCATGCATCCAAATATGTCAAACAAGATGAAAATAAATGGTCATATAAAATGAAATCAATTCAAAAGTCATGACAAACATTGATATGGATCTGTTTCTCTGAGATTTTATTGATATGGATCTGAAACAATATCAAGAGTGGAAGATATGGCTTCACTGGAAAAACAATTACAATGGAAGAATATGAATATAAAGTCTATAGAACGAATACATCATGGTGTATGAATCTCTCGAGGCATGTTGCCTTCATCATATTCCTGTACCTAATATCTGTGATATTGCAACTTTGAGTATAAGAACCTATTTAATTCCCCAAAGTGTCGACCCTTGTTATTCCTCTTTTATAGCCTTGTGCCCATCCAAAACAACTTCTTGAAACTGCTTATTGCTTCTTTATTCTTCAAAACCACCTCTTGTTTTGAGAAGGATCCCACCATGATAAAAAAATGTTTTACATAAAAAATTTCCTTTTCAAGGTTTTACCCTCAAGAATTAGGTCATGTGCCACTTGATTCTCCATTCCTTGCCAAAGGGATCTTGGAAAATTGGCACATATGTTTCCACACTTTTCCCATGGGATACTTATTTTTATTCATATTTCTTATCAGTTCATCCATATTTGTGTATCTTTCATAGGATGGTTGGGGTAAATTATTGAATATAAACTTCAAACTATGCAAAATCTCAAAGTATCCAACAAGCATTTCTAGGACATCTTGTCCTAATAAAACTCCTTCTAGTTTGTCAAATATGTTGTCATTATTTCTTCTTTTTCCTAGTGGCTCCTGATATTTCTTTTGTGGGAGAATGTCTCCATTTCTATACCAAAGAAGTGGTAACCCAATCTTGAAGAGATCAATAAAAATCCTTTTGAATGAGGCTACTTCCCATGTCATATCATGCAATCTATTCTCAACATTTTGTATGAGCCTTCTTTTTGCAAGGATGTTTATATCATCTATTATAATGTTGGTTATGTTATCACGCAATCTGTACTTTCCCAAATCCCAAGGAAAGTAAGTTAGATTGGCGTAACAAACAAGATATCCTATCACTGTCACCTTAATAGGCAATCCCCAATTTTATGAGATAGGCAAGGTCTACCCTAGGGAGGCATCCTCGGTAACCTAAAGGGATGGAAAAATAGGGTTATGTTCAAGATATATTCGCCCCCTAAGTCTGTGTCTAAAAATTGAGGTTAATGAAGTGCTTGATGTACCTACTCGGAACAAGACAATATATAATGCATATATGATAATCCAAAGTACAAATATTATAATAATACCTAAGTAGACAATAGACAATGACAAATAGTTCTAGATGATATGAAATTTCAGCACTCAATAAGTTTACAACAACAATTGATAAAATGTAACAGCTGCAACAAATACTCCTCAGAAAATCTTGAAAAGACAATGAAATGATAGAATTAACTATGAGAATGATAATAACTTGTCACAAGAAATTTCTTAAATGATTAGATAGTAATTAATGTTGAGTATGCAAAAACATTGTTGCAATATAGATGGTTAAAGAAAACATTTATAACAACAACAAATAAGCTAGTGATCTAGGATAAACTAGGGTTAGAGATAGTTAGTAAAAGCTTAGGAGAAAAGTGTTTGAGTGTTTGATCAATCTTTCAACAAGAGAGAAGAAAGAGTTAGTGCCTTTTAGGGCTTATGGAGTCAAAGTGGACGACTTATTCTAAGGTTGCAAATCAATTTATGATAATTCACAAAAGTCTAAAAGGGAAAATGCATAGGAGAAGTAGTAACTTAAGTCCCCCTATGCATTGGCCTCAAGAGACAAGATGCTAGGGTGTAGGAAACTCGAGGCCCTAGTGTCTTTCTCTCCTTAGGATTCTTATGGAGTAAAACTTATGCAAATATAAATAAGTCAAAATCCTTAGAGTGCTAGCAATTTAGGGCTCTAGGGTTTCACTAGTTACTAGATCAATTCAATGAAAAGTTTGGCAAGTAGAAAGTAAGAAAGTAGCAATTTAAGCTCCTTACTTCAAGTATTAAGTATACCATTCAATTTTATAATCTTGTATGAGAAAATAAATCCATACAACAAACCATGTAATAGATGACAAAAATGCATATTTTACTTGCACCAAGTATAATCATGAGAATACCATGCAAGATTACCATAAAACTTCCAAGATTGATCCAAGTTGCAAAAAATAGTCTTATACAAGAGTGTGCCTCACAATTTCATCCAATAGCCATCATTAGGGAACAAATTTCATACCTCCTATCTTGTATGACAAGTTTTGATATCTAAAATGAGAGTACTTTATGTTTATTTATACAAAAAAATTGACCTTTAATTAATTTTAGGTCAAACTAAGGCCGACTTGGCCAATTTACAATAAAATTCAAATTTGACATAATTAAAATTAATTTGCATCTAAAAACACCTCCAAGGGTGACGTCATTCCCTTCCAGTGTGATGTTGAGACCCATAGGTGGGATGTTGAGCTAGAAATGTGGGGTGCTTGGCCTCCAAAAGCCCGATTTGATTCCCACACGTGCCAACAGGCTCATAAATTCCTCTAAAATCAAAACCCTAGCTCTGGATGACGTCTAGGGTTATGATGGTGACGTTTTGGGCCATCAAGGGCTAATTTCCATGTGGAATAGCAAGGTCCCCCTAGGTCTAGGTATTCCAGGGTGCCTCCAAAGGAACATCCTTCTTTTTCCTGGTGCAATTATTCAATTTCTGCTTACCCCTGGCTGGGGTTGCAACATCCATCTGTGGGATTTAAGCCCCCATGAAGGTCCAATATAATCATTCTATCATGTGTACATGTCCACTGGGAAAAGTCCTGCAACAACAACAAGTATTCCCTCCAAGGATTCATAAGTCACAGGGATCATAACATGTAAATCACATCCAATAATTGAATTACCCAAACATGTGCATCAAACCCCCCTTAACCCAGAAAAATGCTCAAAGATGTTATGAAATTTGACAAGTTAGGTTTGGAGAAGGTGTTAGGGTGTCTTATTGGGCTAACCTCTCTTAAGTTTGGGGTGTTTCCCAGGTGGGATCTAATCCACCTCATGTAAGTGTATAAGGTGGCATGCGTTAAGTGTTTGGGCATGGGGTGCATGTAATAACTATTGATGAATGCAACTATGTGAGACATTCTCCAACTTACAAACCTGTGAGGTGTGGATCATTGCAACTATGTGAAGTCTTTCTCTCATCTTACAAACCTGAGAGAAAGTCCCTAAGAAGGGTACTTGGTTTCTGTTTGAGACAGAGCTAGGAACGTAGAGATAACCTCCTCCATTTAGAGAGTGAGAATAACTCCAGATAATTATCCAGTGGGAAAGTCGATCTGATGAGTTGGATGTGCCTGTGGCTGAGCACAAGGTGAATGTGTGAAATCCCAAAGTGTTGGGTTCATCATCATGTGAACAGAAATGAAGATGATGTGTTAGCCTCCTCTGAGCAGCAGAGTTGACGAGAAAAATCCATATGATTCTCCTGTCTGAGGCAATGGGAAATAAGATCTGTAGAGTGGACGTGCATGTGGATGAGCACAAGTGAACTTGTGTAGATCTGGTTCTTTTGTGTAATGCAGTGAGCGAGAGCTATGACATCCCTATGGATGTGCCCCTAGTGGATGAGCACTAGTGGGTGTATCAGATCCTTTGCTATATGTTGTTCAAGGGTCAGACCTGCCTGTAACCCTAATTTTTATGTAAAGGGTACAGGTCAGCCCCACCTTAATGTGATTAATCATAAATGTAAAAGATAATTAATATGGTTAATAATAATAATAATAATAATAATTATAAAGTGACTTAGAGAGGTCATCCCTGTTGGGCCAATAAACGCCTTTGTTGATTGGACAAGTCTAATATAAGTAAGGGATGATTCCCCATTGTGGAATCATATCCTTCTTGTGTGTTTGGAAATTACAACAAATACATCTACTTGGTAAAAGGTGCACACCTCTCTTGGGCGCTAGAGTTCTAGGGTTTGAAGCACCCTCTTGTGTGCTAGGTCCTTCTTGGTGGTTAAGGTATTTCTCTTGAAGATTATAGCAAAGGATTTGGTTGGGTTTTGTTCCCTTGTTGAGAAAGGTTTCCCATGATACTTCTTGTGTTCTTGTGCATGGTGTTTCTTCTTGTGATCTTGGTTGCTGCAACATTATTGTTTATGGTTAAGTGAAATACTAAAAATGGAATGAACTTCATGCTTAACCTAGCTTATGAAAAATCAACATGGTATCAGAGCATAGGTCTTTAAGAACCCATTGCACAAGTATCTACCATTCTCCTCTCTCTTCTTCAAAATTCTACGACCCTCCTAGGGTTTCCAGAAAATCCATACGAACTTCCTTTATGAAGTGTTTCAGCCCTTAAAAACTTGAACGTTGGGGATAATTTTGGCATAGGAGAGTGCGACCTTCTCCAACAGATCTCTAGACTCTCAAAGTGACATTCCGAGCATTTTGAAATTTTTTCCCTAGGGTTTCTAGGGTTTCACTAATTTCTGCAGAAATTTCAGAATTAGGGTTTCTACAAACTCATTGAAGGAGCTCTTCAGCTCACCAGTGTTCTCCTATCCCTCAAAGGCTTATTATTGGCAGTCATAAGTCCAATAAAACTCAAAAGTGCTAGCCTAACCTAGCCGTTAGGTTTTCTAGCCTAGCTAACAAAGGGTTGTGAAGAATCTAAAATTATGATGAACAAAAACTATGATGGAATATAAGCTTGATGGACCAAGCAACTTCAAAGTTCTTGAAAGACAAGACTTTAGAGGAAGACTTATTGTGGGTAATACAAAAGGGTTTACTAGAGACAACTGTCAATGAATGGAAGGAATATGGCGGCAAGGAAAGGAATCCAATCACCTACTCAAACCCTTACATTGAAGGGTCAGCCTCAAAATAACAAAGATGAAAAAGGGTGACACTGTGACTATCTTCTTCATAAAGATCTCGGAGGATAGAGATCAACCAAGAGCCATTGGAGAAATCATATCATCATCCTCAAGTATTCACTTGTATATATTATTTGTATCATTGTCATGAGTTGACGCAAAATCCCACCTCAATAGTGTCTGTTGACCTCCTGGTCTACGGATCTTCAACTCCTCTGAGCCGAAATGGCTCCTTAGTCCACATTGGAACCTTCAACACGTATAAACCATAGGTCTCCTCTTGCGAACCTTTCCTGTGTGAACAAGCACCAAGCGCAAGTTTCCCTTGCGTGACCACCGACGACCATAAGCCTAATCAAAGGCGCTTCACGTTTCACGATTTCGGGAGTTTTGTTGCAAGTCACCATGACTCCTCCGAATCCTGAAACTACGAAATAGGGCTAACGGTCCCTAGCTCCTCCCTTAAATTCTTCGCTGATACGACCTCCGGCTACAACCTGGGGCCTAGCTTCTGAGCGCGTCGGGATTTCATGTATCGAGACTTCACTAAGTATCCCTCTCGACTTCTCCCAAAATGTGAACTCATGATGACCGTTGTGCCATATCGACGGTTCTGATTCCCCTCACGATCTAACAGTTCATATCCTTTATTTTCGCGGCGTCGGGGTTTCACTACTCGCAACTTCCGAAATAAGCTTCCTCCACTCTCTCGACTCTCAAAATTTTGATATTCTAGAGTGCCCAATCATAGCTCACACTCCTTCAGATATAACGACTACTATCTCTCTTGAGTTTGATTCCACGAGGTGACTTCAAACCTCATCTTTTCTCTGAACTTCTCCAAAGTCTCTATCCTTCCTGAGCTTGATTCTTGTTGCAACTCACGGATTCTAAGGAATCCTGCATGCAATCCTTTCGGGCTTCATGATAACCTCTGGTTAACTAACAACTTCGATTCTGTGCACTCCTTGCAACATAAGTTCTTGAACCACTCACCTAGGTTGGAAAATTTTAAGACTTGACCTGGCCTGCGCACACCTTGCATGACTCTGTGCTATACTTGCACTCCTACTGGTATAAGTCAACATTATCTCTCTTGAGATTTTTTGAGGTAAAACTCAGAATATTTGTCGACGCACTCCTTGCGTCCTTTCACCGCACTCCTTGCAGGAATTCTCAGGAAGAGAAACAATTGAAGCTTATACTCTTCTCACGGACTTCATACATTCAACATGAAATCACATACACATGGCATTGAAACACATGCATAACATAGACTGGAAATAAACTGTAAATGTACCATTCAATAGATGCATACAGGAACCATAAATACACCAGACAATTGGATCAAAGAATTCTTATATTAATTCAAGTGCTCCTGTACATAGTCTCAATGAAAACATCTATCTGCTCATACAACCTATACAATCTTTGTTCTTCTCTACTCTCCTATTCTCTCTTTTCTCTACTACTCTTCTACTAAATTACAATGAGAATAATACCAATACATACGAGGGAGTTTTCTTGAGTTTTCCCTCCTACAACCTTAAGCTATCTTATCGAAATTAAAGACTATCACCTACTTTACATTTATTACATTAAATTTCCACAACCGACAGATGAGAGAGAACGCTCAAGATCTGTATTACAATCCCCAAAACATTAAAAGTAATTACATCTTTCCAGCTATTAAATTAATGTATTTTTTTTTTAATTTCAAAATGTCTTCAAAATGCGTGCTCGTGTATATCCAGTTGTCCTCCATTCGCACTTGCTGGCTAGCGATGCTCCTGCATCATACTCCTCTAGCTGAAAAATTCATGGACTCCTGTCCATGAGCTCCTGCACCGTCCGTCCATGTTTCTGGATATCTGCTTCACTTTCCCAACTGGCATATTCAATCGGGTGTCCCTTCCACTTTACCAAGTATTCAAAATATGTCTTCCTCTGGGTCTTCTTACTAACTCTCTGATCAATGATCTTTTCCATCTGTGGATTTTCATCTACATGCATCTGTTTGACCCAATGAATTTCCCTCTGACTTCCTTCTCCTGCTTCATCTTCTCTGTAAGGATACAGGTCTGCTACATTGAATATGGGTGATATGCTCACATCATATCGCAATTCTATCTCATAAGCATTTGCCTCAAATTTTCATAAAATCTTACATGGCCCTATCTTCTTCATCTTTATCTTATTATATGTTCCCCTTGGGAACCTTTCTTTTCTTAGATGTTCCAAAACTAAATCTCCCACTTCGAATTGAATCTCTCTTCTGTGTTGATCTTCTCTGCGCTTGTATTCCTGGTTGGAACTCTGCAACCGCTCTTTAATCTTACTGTGGAGCTCCTGCATTTCTGCTGCAAAATCTTTTTCTCCAACACTCTTGAACTCACTCTTATCTAAGTCTCTCAACTCATATACTCCTCTTGGTTTCATTCCATACATTATTTGAAATGGGCTCTTTCCTGTACTCCTATTAGGTGAGTCATTATATGCAAATTCCACTTGTGGCAGAATCTGATCCCACTGACTGTGATGTTCAGTTACTAAATTCCTCAATAAGACCTCCAAACTTCGATTTACTACCTCAGTTTTCCCATTCATTTGAGGGTGATATGCTGAGCTAAAAGATAAATTCATCCCCATCTTCTTCCATAGCGTCCTCCAGAAATGACCAACAAATTTGGTATCTCTGTCTGAAACAATACTCTTGGGTAAACCATGAAGTCGAACAACTTCTTTGAAAAATAGGTTTGCAATGTGTGTTGCATCACTGGTTTTCTGACATGGAATAAAATGTTCCATTTTGAAAAATCTATCGACTGCCATGAATATGGAATCATAACCTCTCTTTGTCCTAGGCAGTCCTAACACAAAATCCATGCTTACCATGTCTCGCGACCTCTCCAATATTGGCAATGGTTGATATAACCCAGTATTTTGTCTTCTCCCCTTTGCGTGCTGGAAGATTCTACATATGTTCACAAATTTCTGCACATCTGTCCTCATTCCTGGCCAATAATACAAACCGTTCAGATGTGAAAATGTTTTATCATGGCCGAAATGTCCAGCCAATCCCCTGCTATGTTTTTCCTTCAAAAGGTTTTCTCTCATAGAACTCCTTGGGATACACAACTGATTTCCTTTGAATAATAGTCCATCCTGAATTAAATATTCAGTCCATTGGCTTTTGTCTCTCAGAACAAGATTCTCACATGCTTCATAAGCATCTTTAAAATCTGAATCATCCTTGTACATTTCCTTAAGACTATCAAAACCTAAGGTCTTCACTCGAAACTCCTGCAGAATCAAACATCTCTTGCTCAATGCATCAACAACCTTGTTAGAATATCTAGAAATGTGTTTTATAACAAAAGTAAAGTTCTGCATAAACTCAACTCATTTTGCATGTTTCTGGTTCAGTTTCTCCTGTCTAGTTATAAATTGTAAGGCCTGGTTGTCGCTATACAAAACAAACTCTTTTGGAACCAGGTAGTGTCTCCATTTCTTCAAGGCTTGAATTACTACATAAAACTCTTTATCATATGTGGAGTAATTATTCTTGGCTTCGTTCAGCTTCTCACTGAAATATGCAACTGGTTTATTGTCTTGACTTAAAACTGCTCCAATTGCAAATCCATTTGTGTCACATCTCACTTGAAATGTCTTACCAAAATCTGGCAGAACCAAAACTGGTTGTTCAATTATCTTCTTTTTCAACAACTTGAAACTTTTCTCCGCTTCCTCTATCCAATTGAAAGATTTATGTCTTTTCCTAATTGTGTCCATCATTGGTGCACAAATCCCACTAAATTTTTTGATGAACTTCCTGTAAAAACTGGCTAATCCATGGAATCTTATGACTTGAAAGATATTCCTTGGTGACGACCACTCTTTGATCACTTTTACCTTCTCCGGATCCATCTTCAACTCATTTGAAGAGATCACAAAACCCAAATAAATGAGTTATGTCTTCATGAAAGAAAACTTCTTCAGATTTATCAACAACTTCTCTTGCTGCAACCTCCTCATCACTGAAGTTAAATGTCTCAAATGTTCCTCCTCAGTCTTACTGAAAATTAGTATATCATCAAGATACACAATTACAAACTTACCAATGAAATATTTCAAGACTTCATTCATCAATCTCATAAAATTACTTGGCGCATTCGTCAAGACAAATGGCATGACAAGCCACTCATACAACCCTTCATTCGTCTTGTATGTTGTCTTCCATTCATCACCTTCACTCATCATAATCTGGTGATATCCACTCTTTAAATCAATTTTTGAAAACAACTTTGCTCTACTCAATCAATCCATCAAGTCATCCATCCTAAGAAAAGGAAATTTGTACCTAATGGTGATTTTGTTTATAGCCCTCGAGTTTGTACACATTCTCCATCCACCATCCTTCTTCAGATTTAACACTTTTGGTACAATGCATGGACTCAATCTTTCTCTAATGAACCCTTTGTCCATCAAATCCTAGACTTGCTTCTTAACCTCTTCATGCTCCTGCGACGTCAATCTGTACGCTTCTTTGTTTGGTAAACTCGCTCCTTAACGCTTCTTTGTTTGGTAAACTCGCTCCTGGTATAAGGTTAATATGATGGCTTATACTCCTGATGGGTGGAAACAAACAAGGCAAATCGTCCACCACTATATCAACGAAATTATATAGCAGTTATTGAATTTCCTCAGGTAGATCATCTATCGAATTACTAGTCAATATGACTCTAGGTTTTCTCACCACAACAAACTGCATTTCTTCTTCTTTTCTGACTTCATCCAGAAGTTCCTTCTCACTCATGAGAAGTATAATATTTCTTGTTTCTATCTTCACCTTCTTGTCTTAATTTGGCAGCAACATGTGCATCCTACCATTCTTCTCTAAGGTGTAAGTGTTCTTTCTTCCATCATGAATAACATTTATGTCATATTGCCAAGGCCTCCCCAACAAAAGATGACAGACAACCATGGTAATTACATCACATAAAATATAATCTCTATAACCCCTATCTTAAATTCAACTAAACACTATTTAGTGACTGTTACCTGATGTCCTTTTTGCAACCAAAAAATTTTATACGGGCTTGGATGTGCAACTGTCTCCAATTCCAGCTTCTCCACCATATCTGTGGATACTAAATTATCCATGCTTCCATTGTCAACTATCACCTTGCATACCCTATCCTTGGTCTTGCAAGAAGTTTTAAACAAACTGTTCCTCTGGAATGGATTTTCCATCTCTTTCTCCGGCTTCAAGAGAATTATCCTCATCATCAAGGATCTTCCACCTTCTTCATCTTCTGCCTCAACATTTCACTTCTGCACTTCTGAAATGTGAGCTTCGCCTCCTCCATCCCTTTTTCTATCGAGACATTCCCAGTATTGTGTCCTACCTTTCCATAGACAAAACAATTTACTTCACCTCCTATGCCTCTTCCTCTTCCTCTTGCTTGAGGAAAAGTGTTCCTATCGGCATATTGTTTCCCTTGTGAACTTCCTCCCCTTTCTGGGTGGTTATGAGGCTTCTTCTCTTCATCCTTGGCCTTTTATACTTTATCCTGGGCAATTGCTTTGCCTCTGCTCTGACTTCTACCTCTGCCCCTTTGACCTTGCTTTCAGGTCATTTTCTCTTCATCCTTCAGAGCAACCTGATAAGAATCTTCCACATTTCTAATTGTCACCATGCTCATCTCACCCTAAATCTCGTATCTCAGGCCATGCATATATCTGGCGAAATTTTCATCATCACTCTCACGATGACCAACTCTGATGTTTAACTTGTAAAACTCTTATGTATACTCCTTCAATGTCATACCTTTCTGTCTCAAATTCTGCATTCTTCGAAATAGATTTATTTGATAATCTTTGGGTATGAATTTGGCTTTCATCTTTGCTACCATTCTATCCCATCTTTTAATTCTTTATTTTACCTTGCAACGCCTGTCAGCCTGCAGTTCATCCCACCACAGTGTTGCATGTCCTTTTATCCTAGTGATAACGTGATTAACTTTCTTATCTTCTTCGACATCCTCATAGTCGAAGTATTTATCTAAAGCTCTAAACCAATCTAGCAGCTCCTCAACGTCCAAGTTGCCTTCATACATCGGGATGTCCAATTTCTCTCTGGCACCCATTCTTGCAACAACTTTTAGCAAACATTCCTCTCCATCACCTTCGGCTACAGCTTCTTCTGCTCCTTCTTTGTTCTCGCTTTCAGCCTCACTGATATCTCCAGTATCAGGTTTTGTCTCTGTGCTATCTCCATGCAATTTCATAATCTTGTATGAGAAAATAAAATCCATACAACAAACCATTCAATAGATGAAAAAAATGTATATGTTATTTACTTGCACAAAGAATAATCATGAGAATACCATGCAAGATCACCATAAAACTTCCAAGATTGATCCAAATTGGAAAAAATAGCCTTATACAAGAGTGTGCCTCACAATTTCAGCCAATAGCTCTCACTAGGGAGCAAATTTCAGACCTATTGTCTTGTATGACAAGTTGTGATGTCTAAAATGAGAGTACTTTATGTTTATTTATACAAAATTTTTGACCCTTAATTAATTTTAGGTCAAAATAAGGCCGACCTAGCCAATTTACAATAAAATTCAAATTTGACATAATAAAAATTAATTTGCATCTAAAGAAACCTCCAAGGGTGATGTCATGCTCTTTTAGGGTGACGTTGAGGCCCATAGGTGGAACGCTGAGCCAGAAATGTGGGGTGCTTGGCCTCCATAAGCCTCAAATGATGCCCACACATGTCACCAGATTCATAAATGCCTCCAAAATGAAAACACTAGATCTGGATGACGTCTAGGGTTATGATGGCGACGTCCAGAGCCCTGAAGGGATAACATCCATGTGGAAGAGAAAGGTCCCCCTGAGTCTAGGTCTATCAGGGTGCCTCCAAAGGAAACACCCTTCTTTTTCCTGGTGCAATTATTCAATTTCTTCTTACCCCTGGCTGGGGTTGCAACATCCATCTGTGGGATTTAATCCCCCATGAAGTTCCAAGATAATCATTCCCTCATGTGTACCTATCCACCGGGAAAAGTCCTACAAAAAAAAGTATGCACTCCAGGGGTTCATAAGTCACAGATATCATAGCATGTAAATCACATCCAATAATTAAATTACCCAAACATGTGCATCAAACCCCCCTTAACCCAGAAAAATGCTCAAAGACGTTATGCAATTTGGCAAGTTAGGTTTGGAGAAGGTCTCAGGGTGTCCTATTGGGATAACCTCTCTTAAGTTTGGGGTGTTTCCCAGGTGGGATCTAATCCAACTCATGTAAGTGTATGAGGTGACATGGGGTAAGTGTTTGGGCATGGGGTGCATGTAATAACAGAGAAATGTAAAGTCTTACATGTGGGTTCCTTTGTAGAGGGCGAGTTGCACCTTGTCATAAATGGAATTGTTTCCTAGCCCATTCATTGCTTTTTATTCTTAGATTTATTTCTTTTAATCTTTTTCTTTTGTGCTTCAAAGGAATAGTTCAGGGCCACTATCTTGACTTGATGACCAGAGGTGACAACGTTATCCACAAACATTTCACGAAAATGAGAAGGTTGGCTCGTGATGAGACCCCCTTTATCTTGACTATGCCACCAAGAGCCACTACCCTAGTTTGGTGATCAAATAGGTGGTAGTTTCATACCGCTACATGACCATGGTCATAATAGGTCAGCTCATGATGAGAACTCCTATCGATCAACTAGTACCTTGAGTGTCTATGTATCTTGTAATACCCCTAGGCCGAACCCCAACTATAAATGTAAATACAAATGTACTTAAGTTGGTGAGTTTTTTGATATCATTTTACATGAACCTTCCATGGTATAGTGTGTACATCTACTGCACACTAAAATGATGAAGTGTGCACATTCCAGGATACCATGTGCAACAAACTTAAGTGCATGCGATTTTGAGGCCAGAGAGCCTTTGTGTATATGTTGTGTTTTGAGGCTGGTGAGTCGGGATGCATAAAAGACAATATATCTGTAATGTAAATGTAAATGTAATCACACACAAATATTAATGAAAAACGCATCATTGCGGAAGAACAATCATGTAAAAGAGTATGGGAGACTAAACTCCACTAGTTAGGGATAAGGGACTAAAAGTTAAGGATAAGGGACTAAGCTAGGGATATTAAGCCAAAATGGAATATTATATTAATATTGTTTAAAGTATAAAGTATGGATAATTATTTTATTCTAAGTTCTTAGGATGGGGACAAGTGGGCCAAAGTAGTTCTCAACATGACAAGTGTCAAGTTGGGAACATGAATACATATAGTTTGGACTTAATTCATTTTCCCATCATTCCATCATCATTCACTCACTCATTCATCTATCTTTCATACCTTCCTATCACTGTACCCATACCCATACCTGTACATGTACATGTACATGTACCTAGTTAACTTAGGAGCTGGACTGAAGAAGCGGGTTGTCAGGCTTGTGGGATATTGAAGAGGCGGGTTGTGAGGACCATGAGAAATTCTGTCTAGGTGAGAGAATTGTTGGAAATTGACTTCCCGAAGGTGCCAAACTGCAGCTACACGGATTTGAGACTTCATATCTGACCTGTTGTTGAAGACCCAGAAAGGAAGTGGGGAAACCGAGGGACTGTTGAGCAAAGAAAGGGCACACTTCTTAGGGTGGGATAAGAATGTGGGGAATGAGGGAATGTAGGTTATTAGTTCGAGTTGGAACCTGTGACAGAGTTTTTCCTATTGTCTAAGATACATAAGCCTGGCTGGGAATTCCTTTACCCAAGTGAAGTTTAGTCCTAGCTCAGGGGTGACCCGCTGTTGAGAGTTTTGAGCAGAGTGGTTTAAGGCTAGGAGGAACATGGAAGGTATGCACATGGTTGGTGATATTTTTACCAAGATAAGTGTCAACTGTGTGTTAAATTACATGCTTCATTATTATATATGCGTTTATTTTTATGGTTTTTCCTGTGTGTGTTGCATGTGTATTTTTTTGTATACAGTTCGAAAATTTTATGTGGCATAGCCAAGTTGGATGTTGGGGATGCTACAATATGGTATCAGAGCTCCAGTTTTCAACACTGAGCCTGAATGGACTGAGCAAGTTGAATTGAAGAAAAATTTCACGGAGAATTGATTTCGAAGTGGCCAAATTTCAAGTTACAGTGCATCCATGGTAAAAATCAGAAGCAATTACGTGGAAATGGGAAAAGCCCCAATTTATGTTGTTAAATTCATGGGAAATTTGAGAAATTTGGCAAAGTGATGAGATATTATTAATTTAATATCTATTCTAGTAAATTCAGACTTGGAATTGGTCGGATTTGAAGTTACAGGGAAGCCATGACAGATGGAGCAAGATTAGTTGATTAAAATTCTTAATTCGTGAATTGAGTTTGGGAAAATTTTGTTTCAGGAATGTCAACCCGCAACGATTTGTTGTTGCAAAGGTTGAATTGGTGTTATCAGATTGAAATTGAACAAATTTCATAGTTACGGAATGTCCATGGTGAAAATTGGGAAAAGTTTGGCAAAAGCCCCAATTTCTGCAACAGAATTCATGAGGAATTGATGTGAATAAAAATGAACGTGCACAGGTGCATGCACTAAAATGCGTGACACGCAGTGAAAAGCTTGTGATGTGTGGAAAATAAGGGTGTGTTGTGTGTGCTAAAATTCGGTGTTGCGGAGTAAAAGTTGGGATGCATGGAAAAATATTGGTGCACAAGTGTGCGCACTTAAATTTGGTGTTGTGCGATGCAGAGTTGGTAATACGAGAAAAATAATGGTGTGCAGGTGTGCACACTTAAATTTGGCACTACGCCGTGCATAATTGGTAATGCACGAAAGATAACGGTGCACGGTTGTGCACTCTTAAATTTGGTGTTGCATGGTGTAGAATTGGTAATGCGCGAAAAATAACAGTGCGCGGGTGTGCGCACTTAAATCTAGAACTGTGCGGTGCAGAATTGGTAATGCGCGAAAAATAACAGTGCACGGGTGTGCACACTTAAATTTGGCACTGCACGAAGTAGAGCTAATGAAGTGCAGAAAAATAATAGTGCGTGGATGTGCGTGCTAAATTTAGCACTACGTTGTGCGGATTGGGTGGTGCATGCATAATATTGGTGCACGCAGTGTGCACATGCATAATATTGGTGCACGTAGTGTATGCACGCATAATATTGGTAGAGACTAGAGGAATTTTGTTGGTGCGCGCACAATGTTTGTATGCAATGCATGCATGCTGAATATTCCTGTCGCGCGACGATTTAATTAATCGTGTGCGGTGGGAGTGTACAAAACTTTGGCATAGTGTGGCATGTAGAATGCAGTGCGCGTGGACTATTAGCATGTGGCACAAAAATTGTGCACAATAGGTATTAGTGCATGAACCAAAATTGTGTGGTAGATATTGGCACATGACACAAAAGTAGTGTGCACTAGATATTGGTGCGACAGAGAAGTGATCCACATTGGTTATAGGTGTCTGAAGCATAGGCTACCTTATGGTGTTGTGGTGCATGCTAAATTTGGGTGTACAAGTTCAAATTTGTGCGCGTGAATTCATTTGGATGGTCTACAACAACAAAAAACCAGTGAATTTCTGCAACATTTTATACTGTTTGAAGGCCATCTTTTTGTAACACGTTTTTTAGGCCATAAATGACGTTTTTAGATACTCAAAAACCATGAGAAAAAAATTGCAACAAGGTACACTCTGTCTCTACAGATCAAATGAAAGAGACCAGAGAGAGCTTTCTAATGGTGTAAACCGTTCGTCAAACAAAGCTTTTATGAGGAAGTTACAGGACAAACAATGGAGGGTAAATTTTAAGACCCAACTAACTTCGAAGGGCCATAACTTTATGCTCCAGAATCAGATTGAGGAAGAGGAGTAGTCTATGGAAAGCTATTGAACGATAGAAAATAGTCCTAGAGATGAATTAAAATTCTGGGCATGTTAAAAATGTTTAAGATTGAACAGAAAGCACATGTAGCATTCCAGACCAAAAACACTAATTGGCCTATAACTTCAACAGGTTGTAACTAGGAGCCCAGACCCCAGAAAGAGGTGAAACTTGGACAAACTATAAAAAATATGTATATGAAGAAACCCAATTAATATCCTATCAAAAGTCCAATGGAGTAGGTGCAAAAATTCACAATTACAATGCAAATTTGCACCAAGTTGAAGTGTGAACAAAATAAGTAATGGACAATTTTCAAATAACCATAATTTTCTACTCAAGAATCAGAATTGAGCATGGAAGCATGAATTGGAAAGGAACCTTGTTATCTTAGGAGATGGAATGAAGAAGAGGGTTGTTAAGCCCGTGGGATATTGAAGAGGAAAGTTTTCAAGTCCGTGAGGAATTCTCTCTAGGTGAGAGAATTGTTGGGAATTGATTTCCTAAAGGTGCCAAACTACAGTTACACATATCTGTGACTTCCTATCCGGCATGTTGTTGAATCCCAGGAAAGGAAGTGGGGAAGTCGAGGTACTGTTGAGAAGAGAAGGGGCACAATTCCTAGGGTGGGATATGCATGTGGGGAATGAAGTATTGTAGGCTGTTAGTTCGAGTTGGTACCTGTGACGAAGTTTTTCCTTCTGTCTGAGATACATCAACATGGTTAGGAATTCCTTTATCCAGGTGGAGTTTAGTCCCAACTCAGGTGTGACCCACTGCTAAGATTTTTGAGTAGTGTGGTCTAAGGCTAGGAGGAACGTGGAAGGTCTGCACGCAGTTGGTGATATTTTTACCAAGATAAGTGCCAATTGTGTATTAAATTACATGCTTCATTATTATGTATGTATTTATTTTTATGGGTTTTTCCTATGTGTATTGCATGTGTATTTTTATTATTATTCTATATGAATCTGTGCATTTTCAGAATTTCTATATGTTTTAATTTTGTATATAGTTCGAAAATTTTATGTGGCATATCCTAGTTGGATGTTGGGGACACTACAATATGGTATCGGAGCTCCAGTTTTCAACACTCATTCTGGATGGGCCAAACAAGTTGAATTGAAGTGAAATTTCACAGAGAATTGATTTCAAAGTAGCCAAATTTCAAGTTACAGTGCGTCCATGGTAAAACTCAGAAGCAATTGTGAGGAAATGCGCAAAAGCCCCAATTTCTGTTGTCGAATTCATGGGAAATTTGAGAAATTTGGCCAAGTGGTGAGATATTCTTAATTTAATATCTATTTTAGAAAATTCAGACCTGGAATTGGTTGAATTTGAAGTTACAAGGAAGCCATGACAAATGGAGCGAGATTAGTTGATTAAAATTCTCAATTTGTGAATTGAGTTTGGGAAACATTTGTTTCAGGAATGCCAACCAACAACGATTTGTTGTTGTAGAAGTTGAATTGGTGTTATCAGAGTGAAATTGAACAAATTTCATAGTTGTAGAATGTCCATGGTGAAAATTGAGAAAAGTTTGGCAAAAGCCCCAATTTTTGCAACAGAATTCACGAGGAATTGATGCGCAAAAAAATGAAGGTGCACAGGTCTGCACACTAAAATGTGTAATGCGCAGTGAAAAACTTGTGATGTGTGGAAAATAAGGGTGTGGCTGTGTGAGCTAAAATTTGGTGTTGCGAAGTACAAGTTGGGTTGTACAGAAAATATTGGTGCATAGGTGTGCACACTTAAATTTAGCGCTACGTGGTGCAAAGATGGTAATGCGCGAAAAATAATGGTGCATGGGTGTGCACACTTAAATTTGATGTTGTGTGGTGAAATATTGGTAATGTGCAAAAAATAATGGTGTGCGGGTTTGCGCACTTAATTTTGGTGTTGCGTGGTGTAGAATTGGTAATGTGCGAAAAATAACGGTGTGCAGGTGTGTGCACTTAAATTTGGCATTGCGCGGTGCAAAATTGGTAATGTGTGAAAAATAACAGTGCGCGGGTGTTCGCACTTAATTTTGGCACCGCGGGGAGCATATCTAGTGAAGCACAAAAAAATAATAGTGCGCAAATATGCACACTAAATTTAGCACTGCGTTATGCGGATTGGGTGGCGCATAAGCAATATTGGCACATGCGGTGTGTGCACACATAATATTGGCACACATGGTGTGCGCATTGATTATTGGCAAAGTGCATAGGAATTTTGGTGGTGCACATGCAATGTTGGTATGCAATTCATGTATGTTGAATATTCATGTCGCTCGACGATTTAATTAATGGTGCACGCAAAGTATTGGTGTGCAGTGGGAGCGTACTAAACTTTGGCATATTGGTGCGACGCATAGAATGTAATGCGTGGAGAATATTAGCATGTGACGCAAAAATTTCGTGCAATAGGTATTAGTGCATCAACCAAAATTGTGCATGGTATATATTGGCATGTGACACAAAAGTAGTTTGCACCAAATATTGATGTGACAAATAAGTGATCCACATTGGTTATAAGTGCACAGAGCATACTCTACCTTATGGTGTTGTTGTGCATTCTAAATTTGGGTGTAAAATTTTAAATTTGTGCTCATGAACTCGTTTGGATGGTCTACAACAGCGGAAAACCAGTGAATATATGCAACATTTTATACTGTTTGAAGGTCATATTTTTGCAGAGCGTTTTTGAGGCCCTAAGCATTGTTTTTAGCTACTCAAAAACCATGAGAATAGATTGTACCAAAGTACACTTTGTCTCTATAGATTTAATGAAAGAGCCTGAAGAGAGATTTTTAATGGTGTAAACCATTCATCAAATAGATCTTTTATGAGGAATTTACATGAAAAACAATGGAGGAAAATTTTTAAGACCCAACTAACTTCGAAGGACCATACTATTTTGCTCCGGAATCAGAGTAAGGCACAGGAGTAGTCTATGGAAATCTATTGAACCATAGAAAATAGTCTTGGAGTTGAATTAAAATTTTGGTCATGTTAAAAATGTTTAAGATGGCATAGAAGGAACCTGTAGCATTCAATACCAAAAACACTAATTGGCCTAAAACTTTAGCAGGTTGTAACTAGCAGCCCAAAACCCAGAAAGAGGTGAAACTTGGAAATATTGTCCAAAATATGTATATTAAGAAACCCAATTGAGATCCTACCAAAACTCCAATGGAGTAGGTGAAAAAATCCATAATTACAATGCAAATTTGCACCAAGTTGAAGTGTGAACAGAACAAGTAATGGACAATTTTCAAATAACCATAACTTTCTGCTCAATAATCATAATTGAGCATGGAAGAAGGAATTTGAAAGGTACATGTTTATCTTAGGAGATGGACTAAATAAGTGGGTTCTCAAGCCCGTGGGATATTTAAGAGGCAGGTTTTCAGGCTCGTGAGCAATTCTCTCTAGGTGAGAGAATTGTTGGGAATTGATTTCCTGAAGGTGCCAAACTGTAGCTACAGGGCTCAGAGACTTCCTATCTAGCTTGTTGCTGAAGCCCTGGAAAGGAAGTGGAGAAGTCGATGGAATGTTGAGCATAGAAGGGGAACACTTCCTTGGGTGGGACAAGCATGTGGTGAATGAGGGACTGTAAGTTGTTAGTTCGAGTTGGCACCTGTGAGGGAGTTTTTCCTGCTATTTGAGATACATAAGCCTGGTTAGGAATTCATTTACCTAGGTGGAGTTTAGTCCCAAATCGGGGGTGACCCTACTACTGAGAGTTTTGAGAAGTGTGGTCTAAGGCTAGGAGAAACATGGAAGGTCTTCACACAGTTGGTGATATTTTTACCAAGATAAGTGTCAATTATGTGTTAAATTACATGCTTCATTATTATGTATGTATTTATTTTTATGGGTTTTCCATGTATGTGGTGCATGTGTATTTTTATAATTATTTTGTATGAATCTATGCATTTTCAAAGCTTCTATATGTTTTAACTTTTATACATCTCGAAAATTTTATGTGGCATAACCCATTTGGAAGTTGGGGATGCTACAATATGGTATTAGAGCTTTAGTTTTCAACACTGAGCCTGGATGGACTGAGCAAGTTGAATTGAAGAGAAATTTCATAGAGAACTGATTTCAAAGTGGCCAAATTTCAAGTTACAATGTGTCCATGGTAAAAATCAGAAGCAATTGCATGGAATTGGGGAAAATCCCCAATTTTTGTTATTAAATTCATGGGAAATTTGAGAAATTTTGCCAAGTGGTGAGATATTCTCAATTTAATATCTATTCTAGCAAATTTAGACCTAGAATTGGTCAAATTTGAAGTTACAGGGAAGCCGTGACAGATGGAGCGAGATTAGTTGATTAAAATTCTCAATTCATGAATTGAGTTTAGGAAAAAATTATTTCAGGAATGTCAACTAGCAGAGATTTGTTGTTGCAGAGGTTGAATTGGTGTTATCGGAGTGAAATTGAATAAATTTTGTAGTTGCAGAATGTCCATGGTGAAAATTGGGAAAAGTTTGGCAAAAGCCCCAATTTCTGCGACAGAATTCACGAGTAATTGATGCGCAGAAAAATGAAGGTGCACAGGCGTGCGCACTAAAAATGCAAGATGTGCAGGGAAAAACTTATGATGTGTGAAAAATAAGGGTGTGTGGTTGTGTGCACTAAAATTCGGGGATGCAAAGTACAAGATGGGATGTGCGGAAAAATATTGGTGCACAGGTGTGCACACTTAAATTTGGCGTTGCGCGGTGCAGAGTTGGTAATGTGCAAAAAAGAATGGTGCGCGGGTGTGCACACTTAAATTTGGCGCTACATGGTGCAAAATTGGTAATGCACAAAAAACAAAAATTCACTGGTGTGTGCACTTAAATTGGCGCTGCGCGGTGTAGAATTGGGAATGCGTGAAAAATAGTGGTATGTGGGTGTGCACACTTAAATTTATGACCCAACTAACTTCGAAGGGATATAACTTTATTCTCCATAATCAAATTGAGGCACTTGAGAATTCTATGGAAAGATATTGAACCATAGAAAATAGTCTTGGAGCTGAATTAAAATTATGGGAATGTTTAAGATGTTTAATATGGAACAAAAGGCACCTGTAGCATTCCAGACCAAAAAAACTAATTGGCCTAGAACTTCAGCATGTTGTAACTAGCAACCCAGAACCCAGAAAAAGGTGAAACTTGGACAGACTATCCAAAATATGTAAATGAAGAAACCCAATTGAGATCCTACGAAAAATCCAATGGAGTAGGTGAAAAAAAATCATAATTACAGTGACAATTTGCACCAAGTTGAAGTGTCAATAGAATAAGTAATGGACAATTTTCAAATAGCCATAACTTTCTGCAAAAGAATCAAAATTGATCATGGAAGCATGAATTGGAAAGGTCTTGGACATTAGAATATAAATATTCACCTAGAAAATTGATCTAGACAGTCAATTTTTTAGGAAATCAAAAGAAGTAATTATGATGCATTATTGAACTAGAATTATACATAATTTCATGATTTTGTTAAATTATTTAACCTAACAAGTTTTGTTTGTTGCACATTTTGAAAAGTTAACAACAATTAGATCAGAACAATATCAACACAGAGTTCATAATCATGGAAGATAAACATGGGGCTTACAACCATGAAGATGAGATCAGAGGGATGTATGTTAATATGGGTAATGAAGGTACAAATTCAAATTGACATGGAGAAGGAAAGGAAGAAAGCATGAACTTAGTAGAGACCATTAAAATTTTGCAAAAGGATATCCAAAGTTATAAAGATGATAATGAGAGGCTTATGAAAGACAAGGAGCAGTAGGAGGGATTCAACATAAAGTTAATGCAGAGCTTGGAGAGAATAGAAAAGAAGATGGATAAGGAGAATGACTCAAGAAAATCAGAAAGTCACAGATCTCATGATGAGAGGAGAAGAACAAAAAGTGTTGGTAGAAATCACCATCACTCCCCAAGGCATTCCACTAGGATAGCACAGAATAGTTCAACTCCATCCCCTATTAGGAAACATAAGAGGACGTTCGGGGTGGATGAGCTACAAGGAGAAATGAACAAAATCAAGCCTCCTACATTTGATGGTGAGCACCAGAAGGATGAGGATACAGAGACATGGCTGCTAGGCATAATGAAGTATTTTCAATTGCATAATTACTCTTCACACACATAAGGACGAAATTCCATCTATCAGCTCAAGGTAAAGACATCCATATGGTGGGACCAATTTGTGCAGGTTCAACACATTGATGAGAAAAATGTTACTTGGAGGGAATTCAAGAGGTATTTTCAATAGAAATACTTGACTAAGAGATACTATGACAAGAAAATGAAGGATTCATTTGAACTCAAGCTTGGGAGTATGACCATAGATGAATATGAAAGAAGGTTTTTAGAGTTGCTAAAATATGTTTCTTTCATAAAGGATGAGCCAGTTAAGATTCAAAGGTATTTGAGTGGGTTGTCATCATTTATCAGTGGCAGGATACAATATGATGATCCCAAAACATTGGAGGAAACCATAAGGTGAGCTAAATTATTTTATGACCAACATAAAGGAAGGACAAATTTCCAAAAATCCTAGGAAGACAAGAAGAAAAACAAGATGGAACAGAGGAAGAAGGGGACTAAGCCACCATTCTTCAGAAATAATCCTCAGGGATAGCCGACTTCGAGAGAAACCAGAATGATCGAGACAGTGGGGAAAAGACCAATACAACCACCTATTCAATGTTGGGGTTGTGGGGGAGATCATATGTATAGAGATTGTCCTCACAGGCGTGAAAAAGTGAAGAATTTTCACAATGTATAACATGTTGATACAGTGGAGGACATGGGAAGAAATGTACCTAGGATCTATGCAGCCCTCAACAACAAGCAAGTTGAGTTTCAGTCACATATGATTGAAGTGGAAGTTAAGATCAACAACCAAACCATTACTATTTTAATTGATTCAAAGGCTAGTCATAGTTATATATATCCTACGATGGTGGAAATATTGCATTTTCCAAGAAGAAATCTTGAAAAATATTGGTTGGTGCATATAGATACCGAAGCAAAAAGAAAAAGTATTGAGATGGTTAAGGCATGTCTGATGGACATGAATGGACTGAGCACCAAGGCAGATTTGAACATCATACCTTTAGGTTTCTATGACTGCCTAATTGGTATGGATTGGTTGGATCAACACCATGCTATCATAGACTGTTATAATAAGGCATTTACTTACTTGGATGAGGAAGGGAACCTCAGGAAAGTACAAGGAATTCCCAAGGTAGTAACCGTCAGAGAAATTTCAGCATTGTAGTTGAATAAAAGTTACAGAAAAGGGTGTCAAATATTTGCAACACATATGGAAGAGACACCTAAAGATAATGTGTCAAATATTAAAGATTATGCAGTCCTAAAAGATTTTGAATATGTATTTAAAGAAATTATAGGATTACCACCTAAAAGAGACATTGATTTCTTCATCAATTTGATGCTTGGAGAAGCCCCAGTATCCAAGACCCCTTACAGGATGAGTACACCGAAATTGAAGGAATTGCAAATGCAACTTGAAGAGATTTTGAAGAAGGGGTATATACACCCAAGTGTGTCACCTTGGGGTGCCCCGGTATTATTTGTGAAGAAAAAGGATGGAACATTGATAATTTTCATTGACTTCATGCAGTTAAACAAGGTAACTGTGAAGAATAAGTATCATTTTCCAAGGATCGACGACCTCTTTGATCAGTTGAAAGATGAAAAAATATTCTCCAAGATTGATCTCAGGTCAGGTTATCATTTGGTAAGAATTAAAGAACAAGACATCAACAAGACTACTTTCAGAACAAGGTATGATCATTATGAGTTCACAGTGGTGCCATTTGAGTTATCAAATGCACCATATGTCTTCATGTATTTAATGAATGATATTTTCAGAGAATACTTAGATAAGTTTGTCATTATATTTTTAGATGACATTATTATATATTCTAAGTTGGAGGAAGAGCATGAACAACACTTGAGGATGGTATTATAGGTATTAAGGGAGAATCAATTGTATGCCAAATTGAGCAAGTGCTCATTTTAACAAAAGAAAATTCATTATTTGGGAAATATCATTTCAGAGGAAGGGATATAAGTGGATCCTGAGAAGATAGAGGCCATTAAAGGATGGTTGACGCCAAAGAATGTGACAAAGGTCAGATAATTCATGGGCCTTGTAGTCTACTATAGGAGATTTATTGAAGGATTCTCCAAGATTGCACACCCAATCACTTCCTTGAATAAGAAGGGTGTGAAGTTTCAGTGGACATTGTTTTGTGAAAAGACTTTCCAACACTTGAAGCATTTATTAACAAGTGTTCCAATACTAAGGATTGTTGATCCAAATGAAGGCTTTATTGTATACACTAATGCATATAAAGAAGGGCTTAGTGGAGTCCTCAGTCAAAATGGGTATGTTGTATGCTATGAATCAATGAAGTTGAAAGAGCGTGAAAGGCACTATGCTACTCATGATTTGGAGTTGGCAGCCATAGTGCATGCCTTGAATATGTGGAGGTAGTACCTCACGGGGAAAAGGTTCGAGTTGAGGATAGACCATAGTGGTTTGAAATATTTATTTGGATAGCCAACTCTAAATTCCAAGAAAGCGGATGGCTAGAATTTCTTAGTGAATATGACTTTGATATATAGTATATCAAAGGGAAATAGAACAAGGTGGCTGATGCACTTAGAAAAATGGTGCATGAGTTGCATGCTACATCCATTAGCATGTACCAATCAGATTTGAAAGACAAAATCTTAGAGGCTACAAAATTAGATTTTCAATACATGGAAATAATAACAAAATTACAGCAATGTATTTTGCAGCAGAAAATTGAAAACTATAAGCTAGAAAATGATGAAATTCTCATGTATAGGGGAAAAATTTATGTACCAAATTCCCAGTAATTAAAAAATCTGATATTGAGAGAAATGCATAATGTACCTTATGTTGGGCACCCAGGTTATCAGAAAACTATTGCAATTGTCAAGAACCAATATTATTGGCCAGGCATGAAGAAAGAAGTTGTTGATTTTATTTCCAAATGTTTGGAGTGTCAAAAGGTCAAGGTTGAGCATAGAAACCCAGTTGGTTTGCTACAAACATTACCCATTCTTGAGTGGAAATGAGAATTTGTAACAATGGATTTCATCTCCAAACTTCCCATAAAAAACAAGCAACATGATTCTATCATGGTAGTGGTGGATAAACTTACTAAAGCTGCCCATTTTATTCGAGTAAATCTCACTCACAAGAAAACCAACATTGTTGATATTTATATGAGAGAAATCATTTGACTACATGGTATACCCAAGGCAATTGTGTCTGATAGAGATCCAACATTTACATCAAATTTTTGGAAAGGATTATTTAAGGGATTTAGAACAAATTTGAATTTTAGCACAACTTATCATCCAGAATCAGATGGACAAACAAAGAGGGTGAATCAAGTGATTGAGGATATATTGAGGATGTATGTGATGGATAAACCATCAAAATGGGAAGACTACCTACACTTAGTATAGTTTGCTTATAACAATAGGTACCAAGCATCTCTAAAGATGAGCCCATTTGAAACACTTTATGGTAGAAGGTGCAACACACCTGTAAGCTGGGACAACCCAGCAGATAGAGCAGTGGTTGGGCCCGAATTACTCAGGGAAATGGAAGAGAAAATGTTGAAAATAAAACATAATTTAAAGGATACCCAAGATAGGCAGAAAATGTATGTTGATAAGGGAAGAACTCACAAGGAATTTTAAGTGGGTGACCATGTATTCTTGAAAGTAAAGTCCAACAGAACTTCCCTGAAGTTGGGAAATTGTTCAAAGTTGACAGCTCGTTATTGTGGGATGTTTGAAATCCTAGAGAGGATTGGGCCTGTAGCATACATGCTTTCCTTGCCTGCATCAATGTCTATTCATATTGTATTCCATGTATCATTGCTCAAAAAGTATATACTTGATCTTAATCATGTCATTGATTGGAATGTGATTTAGGTGGAGCAAGAAGATGCCTTTCAAGTGCATCTGGTGTGCATATTGGACCGGAAGATCAAGCAGCTCCAAAATCGAGCCATATAGATAGTAAAGGTCCAATGGACCTGGTACGGTCCTGAAGATGCAACTTGGGAGCATGAGGATTCTATGTGGGAAGAATACCCACATCTTTTTGAGGGATTTTGAAATTTTGGTTAAATATGTGTATATATTGCACCGAGGACAATACACAAATAAGGGGGAGGGGAATGTAATACCCCTAGGCTGAACCCCAACTGTAAATGTAAATAAAAATGTACTTAAGTTGGTGAGTTGTTTGATATCATTTTGTGTGCACCTTCCATGGTATAGTGCGCACATGTACTACGCACTAAAATGATGAAGTGTTCACATTCTAGGATACCGCACGCAACAAACTTAAATGCACACGATTTTGAGGCCAGAGAGTATTTGTGTATATGTTGTGTTTTGAGGTTGGTGAGTCGAGATGCAAAAAGGAAAGTATATATGTAATGTAAATGTAAATGTAATTACACACAAATATTAATTAAAAACACATCATTGTGGCAAAACAACCATGTAAAATAGTATGGGGGACTAAACTATATTAGTTATGGAAAGGGGGCTAAAATTTAAGGATAAGGGGCTAAGCTAGGGATCTTAAACCAAAAAGGAATATTATATTAATATTTCTTAAAGTATAAAGTATGGATAATTATTTTATCATAATTTCTAAGGATGGGGACAAGTGGGCCAAAGTGTAGTTCTCAACACGACAAGTGTCAAGTTGGGAACATGCATACACATTGTTTGGAATTAATTAATTTTCCCATCATTCCATCATCATTCACTCACTCATTCAACTATCATCTGTACTAACTCACTCATTCAACCGTCCTTCGTACCTTCTTGTCACTATAACCATACCCATACCCGTACATGTACATGTACATGTACCTGGTTAGCTTAGGAGCTAGACTGAAGAAGCGGCTTGTCAGGCCCATGGGATATTGAAGAGGTGGGTTATCAGGCCCCTGAGAAATTCTCTCTAGGTGAGAGAATTGATGGGAATTGATTTCCCAAATGTGCCAAACTGCAGCTACAGGGATCTAAGACTTCCTTATGGCCTATTGTTGAAGCCCCTAGAAAGGAAGTGGGGCATTCGAGGGACTGTTGAGAAGAGAAGGGGCACACTTCCTAGGTTGGGACAGAAATGTGGGGAATGAGGGACTGTAGGATGTTAGTTTGAGTTGACACATGTGACAGAGTTTTTCTTGTTGTATGAGATACATTAGCCTGGTTAGGAATTTCTTTACCCGGGTGGAGTTTAGTCCCAGCTCGGGGGTGACCCAATGCTGATATTTTTGAGCAGTGTTGTATAAGGTTGGGAGGAAGGTGGAAGGTATGCATGAAGTTGGTGATAGTTTTACCAAGATAAGTGTCAATTGTGTGTTAAATTACATGCTTCATTATTATGTATGCGTTTATTTTTATGGGTTTTTCCTGGGTGTGTTGCATGTGTATTATTATTATTATTCTGTATGAAACTGTGCATTTGCAGAGTTTCTATATTTTTTAATTTTTTATACAGTTCGGAAATTTTATGTGGCATAGGTTTTTCACTCTTTCCAGCTACTTTTACCCTATGGGCCTTTAGCCCCTTCTTCCCACAAGGTAAGGTACAACCCTTCCTAGTGTATTCAATCCCAATGTCCAAACAAGGATAGGGGATATGGAAGGAATAAATATGGAAAGTGGTAAGTATGGAGGGAACATACGATAAATTTTCACAGACCCCCCAGTGGCAACCTGTAATGTCCCCACTTTGGGACATCATTATATTACAAAGTGTTATGATGACCATAGTAGCCATATGGAGGTTATAGTGAGTGCATGGACTATTAAGGGGTATTTTTGGGTTCGACCTGCCTCGCTCATATTATTTCATCATTATGATCCATTCCGCACATCTTGGCTTTGGTTTCGTTGCATTCCGACGATTTCCGTGATTTTGAGTTATTTTGGGCTATAGGTTAATTAAAGTCACTAAGGAGGTCATATTGGGCATAATACTTGGAGGAAAATCTTAGTGTAATAGCTCATTGGAATTGGGAGGAATAACACTACGGGATAGGATGATGAGAAGTGACTTTCAATGGCCAGGGAAGCCACAAGGAGAGATAAGGTACTTTTCAGAGGTAAAAATTTAATTATTTAATTAAAGTCATTTAATTAATAATTAATAAAGTAAAAGTCACTTTGGAGGGACAAGGTGAGCATGAAGGATAAAAGAGAGACAAGGGCCTACATTCTCTCATTCATGTTGTTTATTATTTTTTATATCTGGCTTCTTGCTAGTGAGCCCATGCACTTGGGGGTTTTGAGGGTTTTGACTTAACAAACCCTAGAGATCAGCTCAATGGTGAAATATCCCACCCAACCTAGACCAAGCTTGGTCACGGAGGTGAAAGATTCCTCCCTCACCATTATACATCAGATCTACTAAGATTCAGGGGAGTTTCTACATAAGCCACAGGTTCATGGAGTGCTAGGGCGTAGCTTCAAGAGGGTTTCCGGTAGGAGGGCACACCATCTTGAGGAGAGTGGTTCGATCTAGCCAAAAGAGAGGGATTCAGGCAAAATAGACTTCTGGGTATTTCTTGTGAGGTCTAGGGCACCTTTTCTATCCTTTCCGAGGGAAGGATCCTCTGTTAGATTATTTGTTGGAGCTTAGCATAGGTTCAGAGAGAGGAGAGTGCACCATAGATTGAAGATCCTATCATTTGGAGGGTCAATTCTTCATTGTTCGGTCTGCGACTTTGCTAAGGGGTTTCCCTTGGCCCGATCTATAGTTTAACATCTTTCTTAGGGGATTCAACAACTTATTTCTTGGAGGCCAAATTCTTGGTTTGCTTCAGCCAATGAGGGGCACATTGTGCTAGGGAGATCTTCATATTTCAGTTGGGTTATGAGTTGGTTCATCTGGGTTTTTGGTCTATAGCTTGGAGAGGCTTTTGGAAGCCTGGATCTTCTTCTATCTTGTATTTTGGTGACCAATAATCTACTATCTTATATGTATTCCAGATCTGCCTATTTTGTATGAGGACAACCATTATTATGAATAATATCATATCTGAGGTGTTTTGGGTTATCTCTTGTATTGATTGATCTTTCATATTGTTGAGGTATATTCCATTGCTATATTTATGTTGATTATTGTTGCAAAGACACATAACAACCATCAATATAAACCCTAGGTGGATAAAATATGAGGTTACATATTGGGTCAACAAAACGGAGGAATACAGAGGGAGAACAACTAGATGGAGGGAAGCACAGAGTAACCCCACACCTATTAGGAGCATGCAACTTTGCTACAGTTGCAAAGTGCCTTGGGATACAGATCATAGATGTAGGGGTAAAGGTAAGAAACACATTATTGAGGTGCACTATGACAGTGATGATGAGGTGTGTGAGGATGTAAGGATAAATGTTTATTTGGAGCAGTATGATGACGTTAGAGACTCTTGCACAGAGGCTAGTGATTCTTGCATGCTTGGGGAGGATAGTGACCCTTGCGTATTGGATGGACTGTTGGATGGAAAGGATGATAGAACTTGTACTTCAACAGCCATATCACATAGTTTTGATAACCTTACACTTCAGCAAAGTGGTGACACTAATGGGGATTCACATGTGTTAGCACCTAGACCTGATGATCGTGACACATTTTTCATCTTTTCAGACACCCATGATAGCCATGAAACATGAGGATATCAGTGACATTTCATATATGATAGAGGATCCATGTGTGATGGATACACACCAGGGACATATGGACCCACAGACCCAGGAGGAGAGACATGTCGTGCTGACATTTGACCCTACACATACATATCAATATGAGGAGAGAAAGTCACTTCTTTTGGAGACTCTATTCTTTGAGCAGGTTACGGAGACTGACATTTTGATGGGACACTTACTTCTAGGACCATATTGCAGTGATGAGGATGTACCCTTTATTGATCAAGATGACCATAGCACATTTTTGGACACATATGTATGGTATCCAGGCACAGATGATAGTAGTCGGGTGAGTGCATAGGAGGATACAATTGTTCATACATGATATAGTATGATTCAAAGGGAGCTAGCAGTTGGTGATGATGTTCAGTCGCATATAGGAGGACCTAGTGGCACAATGGACAGGGATCAGTTCAGTGATTTATGTTTTGCAGAGAGTGTTGTTGGGGATTCCAGGGTTGACACTAGCAGTGAGGGGCATGAGGTAGCACCTCGGCATGATGGTGATCAGGAGTCACGCTACTTGGTAGGACAATTGAGAGTCAGTGAGGACATGATCATGGTAGCCATTAGGCACATTGATGACACACATGCATTGGTGGCATATTATTGTTGTAGGACATCAGTGGCACATGATATTTTAGATGGGATATTTTCCATGGATGACTTTCATACTCTCAGGGAGAGAGTGTTTTTTTTTTAGGATAAGATGTTAAATGATCTGACTCAATCATTTTCAAATTCTTCTTGGCTAAAGAAAAATAGATGGGAATGACACCCTAGATTTATAGCCATCAAAAATAAAATCCTAACTCACAAGTATCAATTAGAAGTGCTTAGGCTAGTATTTTTTACAAATAAAAGCTTGCTGGAAAGTTCATTTTAATATGATTTTCTGAATATAATAGTTGTCGAAAACAAGTGTAAAGACAGAAGTAAGACACCAAGATTATAATCAAGAAATATGAGACATAAAGCAATCCTTTATTTCATTCCAATTCACCAAATAATCATTTTCTTTAAAAAATCTCATACAGAAATTTTGAACCAAAGTCAAACTTAGACATCCACGATGGAACATACAAAAGGACCTTTGACAGAAAACCAAAACTAAACTCTAAAAGCTGGATCAACTTGCCACAAATTTTTGCCAACTTGAATTTTCACAATAGCCTTTATCAGTCATGAAAACTAATTCACAAACATACAAGTCTACACAGACTATCAAAGATAGATCAACACATCTGAAAAACAAGTGTCTGAATGATGTAATTCAGCCCCGAATGTTGTTGTCTACAATAAGACCTTGCTATCATAAAAGAGAATTAGGCTTGTGATAAATTAAGGAATGAATGAAAACTAAACTATCTCAACATAAACTCAAAGCGCAAACCTTAGTATGCTTCTCCTTCTATCCTCCCTTTGATCCTCTCTTTTTTTCTCCCTTTAAGAAAATTAGAATTGGTTGAAGTACTTGAAACAACTCATTAGTTAAGTTAACTAAAACTCAACCAACTTTTTAGTTAAGGGGGAAAAGTAATAAATCATAATAAGGGTTTTAAATAAATAATACATAGTAGGTGGGACGCCTTGTGACTCCCTTTAGCTCATAACAATAATAACATAACTAGTTAGTTAAGAAAAACACCCCTCCTTGTGACTCCCCTCATCACATTAACATTTAACAATTTAGCTCATTGATATTTGAAATTATTTTAAAAAATGCATTACTCATATATCCAAAAATAAACTATGTTGTCCAAAAATTTTCGAAGTCAATTGTCATCAACAATAGATAAAATAAAAAACTCAAAAGCCATATTTCCCACTCTGAGATGCAATCTTTCCTTGATTTTTGTTGTCACCCTTTGATTTTTTTGTATTTTCCTTTGGTTGCGCTGAGCCTTTAGGCCTAATCTCGTTGATCACGTGAGAACAATCATCCCTCAAATGCATCTGGAAAGAAACAGATTTATCAGAGCCATTGGATGGTGAGGAAGGGGTAGCAATGTCTTTTCCTTTATCAAGGGAATGGTGGGACTCGTTTTTCAACCTTTTTCTAGCATGAGAGGACTGAACTGGTCGGTGAACAGGTGCAGCTTGGACAATTGGGTTAATAGGTGGGGGAGAAGGTAAGGACACATTGGGTCAGCCACGATGTTGGGAGACTGTTGGGTGGAAAATCTCTTGCCATCCACTGTTTTCGAGAAACTCGGGTTGCAATGAGACATGATGGGGCACAGGAATACCAGGGGCTTGTGGAGCTTGGAAAGGAGGCCTTTCAGGCCTAGGTTGGATCATTCCTTTCCCAATCCAATTGAAAAATACGGCCTGAAACAACTGGCCTAACTCTTTCGAGTCAACATCAAAGTGTATGGAGAACCTTTGCCTTCTTGGGCCTCTGTTCCAATTACCTCTCCCTCGGTTGCCTCTACCATGGCTACCTCGGCTGAAAAAACTCATTCTTGCATGCATGAAGTATTAGCAAATAGTCTTTTAAACAACCATACATGATAACTCTTTAAAACTATGAAATATATTTTGGCTCAGCAACATATCATGCTCATGCAATCTAATCCATAAAAATTGTTTAACTGTCGTTAATGAGAAGGGGGTGAACAAAAGGTCCTCGGATATGCGAGGGGCTTGTATTTAGTGAAAAATGATAAAATGAGGGGGAAAAGAAACATGGTTACTGCTCAAATACCACAATAATCAATTGTAATGCAACCAAAGAAAACATCATTGTAATCCAACAGAGAAAATGAGACTCTAAACTAGTCCAATACAAAATTCTTCTCGACTGTAATTAATTTTTAGAATGGGGAATGAAAAATGAATGTGGGAAGGTGAGGGGGTTGTAATTAGCGGAAAGAGAAATAATGGTAGGGAAAAAGAGCGATTATTATTCATAAAATTAGTTAAGTGATCCATAAAACCATTCTGTAAAAGGAAACACCAATCCAAATGACCACTGAGACCCCAAAAAAATTAATGTGTATAGTTTAAGAAATCATGTGCATTAACTTGCTCCATGTTGTAATCCAATATTTAAAATAGCTTCATCAAAACAAGACAGTATGCACTCCAAAAAATCTTGTAGGGGATCTCTTCTCCTCTCATTTATCCATTTAATATTTCCAAACAATTCCCAAATGCATAAACAGTAAACTATTTCCACTTTGTTCAGCATCAAAATCAACCACTGCCCACAAATTATTCCAATCATCAAATACAAACTCAAATGTCGTGCTCGATTTTGTCTTTTAATCATTTAATAATTGTATTGGATAGTCGACACCACAATTCATATTCAAATTGAAAGATCCTGACTCACCATTTAAACACACATACAACAATCACCACTTCAACTCAGGCTACACTGCAGGACACACAAAACCATTCGACCAAACGCAAGTGTATTTTTGTGACAGTACAAGTCCAATTTTATTTGACTCTAAACATTCAAAATGATGGGCTATCCATCCAATACAATGAGGCATCAACAATAGGCCTGATTTTACAACACAAATTGATCAAATTGCAACAAAGCAATGTTCAAAAACCCGTGACCTTCTCTAATGGTGCAATCAATTAATGTCGATAAAAAACATAGTGGATAACCATGCCATAATTACCATGATTGCAACATTCCCATTTGAAAATTTTAAAACACACAGTCACGGTATTATTAACTCAACCTGTCGTGTCGAGCTATCAATCCAACACAAGGAGGAAACAACAATATTTCTCAAATCAATCATACTACAACCAAAACCATAATGTGTAACAAATGGTGCCCATCCCCGATGACGCAATCAAATAACCATAACATATATAGTGGATGGAAATGCCATAGTCATCATGATTTCAATAACCCATTTAGAAATTAAGAACACACAGTCACAATAGTCATTAACTCATGTTGTAGGGACTCCACACATCACACATGAAGCAATGTTGTGAATTAATCAATTAAAAACAATGTTTTGTTATCAATTCAATAAACACAAGGACAACGACCATGTATTTGATCTAACAAATCATCCAATTAACCATGTTGAGCTTTTCCATCCAATTATAATAATAATCGCAGTGATTATATACCATAAACAACACCACTGTGACATAATCAACAGGGCGAGTGAGTAATCCACTCTGTCGACAATACACCACCAATCCATAACTACCAACAATACATGTAACATGTCATAAGGATCTCCTCTATCAACACTCGGACCTGAGGAATCAAGGGTTTGTTATGTGGACCAACACATAGAAGCTAAAGTAGACTCCTCTTGATGGGAAAACCTCTAAGACCAATGGTGCACACACAGGGAAAACCACAATTGACTTCATGGACAGGGTGAAAAATCTTGTGATAGGAGAAGCTATGAACAGAGGAGCAAGGCTCCATTTTGATCTTGTAATGATATTTAGCACACGCAGGGCGTAACCCTTGTGGATATCACATCCAACCAACTAACCACAGTGATATGAAACAGATCTAAGAAGAAGTTGCATGACCATTAGTAGCAGGAATGACCCAATACCCAAGTGAGTAATGCGCAGTGAGACAAGGCGTTTCAAACCCATTAAACCCCAAAAGAGCCAAGACTGGGTATGGGATACGAATGTGTGAAGACAACCAACCATTTTAGACCAACAAAACCCTCCAACTAAAACCAACGAGGGTGACAGAGATCCTTTATGGTTGCTAACACTCAGGACGACCAATAACACTATGAATCCAAACATTATTGTAGTGAAAGCCACCAATGATACATTCCAAAAATCACAATTTTACACAGTTTCCATAATTAAGGAAAGCACAAACTCATACATCTGAGCCAATATCTATTTCATAACCAGATCATACTCATGGATGGAAAAAAAAAGACGTACCTGTAATCAAATCACCTTAAAACGTGAGTTGGTCGAGCGGTTCTCCCTCTACTTGAAAGTCAAAGCATAACCACAAAAAAAATAGTTGAACATTATCCGATTAGGGTGGAGGCTGGTGGAAGGAGTAAGGGTGACGTGCAGTAAATGCACGTCGCCTCCATCCCCAGATCATTAATTCCTTAGTACACGCCAGCAAGCTTCCCATTAACTCAATTAATTAAGCCATGTATCGAAACCATCACCCACTAAAACCAATAGCCTGACCCATATCAAAATTATGCCATAACAAAAATCACCACTTCATATAACTCAATCAAATCGCATAACTATTAGCTTATTGCTAGGGTTAACAACAACCATTTAAATTTCAATGCATGTAGAGTAGTATATAGCATAGTTTAATTCCTTCCCCTTGCATTTGTTTACATTTCTTTTGCCTTTCTACAACTTCTCTTTAGTATTTTTATTAACATGTTTGTTGTGCAGGTGTCAAAGTAATGAGTCCAGGAACAGATAGCAATAGTAGAAATGGATACCATAGGCAATCGTAACATGCGATTAGAGCTCAGAAAAAAAACATAACATGCCTTACCCAACATTCACTTGTCGCACATAGAACCAACACATAGTAAGCCCAATCCATCGCCAATAAAATCTTATCAACCATGTAAGCAGTGTCGAACAGTGGCACAAACATCAAATAAGAGCCAAATATTATCTCCCAATCTACAAGGGGGTCCCACCTACTAGTATTATTTATATGTTAGCTTATAATAATAGGCTTTAGCAATACTTTGCGAGCAAAACCTCATTGTGATTTTAATCGTCAACAAATTGGCGATTCCACAGGGAAATTTGTTTCCAATAGATTTAGAACTCAAAACTCATGGTTTCTCAGACCAAGAACAACATGTCAAGAAGATATAACCAGGAATATTATGAAACAGGGGGAAGTGAGCAAATTTAATGGAAAAATGACCAGAAATTTGGGAATAACTCATGAATAGTGTTAATTATGAGGGGTTTTACCACTGTATGTATAATCATTCAACTAGAACCTTCTCTTTACTTCAAGGAGAAAAATGATGGATTTTCTCTTTAAAATATCAAAAGGATGAAGAAATGGAAAGAAGGAGCGAGAGATAACCAATCTCTTTATAAAACAACAGTGAAAGAAGATTGCAAATTCAAGTATGTTTTAGGGGAAACATCACAACAACTGTGTAATCTTGATTTGTATTCACTAACAATGCTTTGCAGGAGTGTCACTATGGTAGAATTGAATCAATCATCCTATTTTGGCCAAAATAAACTAGAAGATAATAAGCAATAAAATCATGATAGAAATAAATTTGCAAAAATCAACTAGCAGAAATCAATGACGGATGTAAAAGAAGTAGGAAAAATTAAAAACAAAAAGCAGAAATCAGACTACTATAAGGCAGAAAAGAAAAAGCACAAAAAGGAAAACAGAGCTAGGCTACTAGTATACAGAAAATATGAACAACATTAGGACTTTTCACGTTGGTCCCTCGCAATGATTCAAGCGAGAACTGTTAGCGCTGTAGGAAAATGATTGTTCCAATAAATCCTTTAGAACGCAAGAGTTAGTATACAGGACAAAAGCAATTTTGAAAGGACCCAAGAGTAACACTTGGAACTGCGAGGTAATCATCAGCCTTTTAACACACATGATTAGATCATCAAGGTAGATGTGGATGTTTATCAATTCATCGAGAGTTGTGTGGATAGGTATTTTAAAAGTGGTACTTACATCAGGTAAGACCTAAGGTAGGCATTTATGAGACATACTACCCCAATTAGTGATAAAAGTGGTTTTGCGAACATCTTCCCATTTTACCTTGATTTTCCTGTAACCCCAAAAAATGTCAAGTATGGGCCTCGTTTGTGACCTTACAACCTACTGCAGAATCATTTCTATATTAAGAGGAGGAAAATGATTTCTCATAATAGCCTGACTACGAGTGTGAAAATTAATGAAAGTTCTAATATGATTAGTGGTCTTTGAAATAGGTACCCAATTGGAAATCCATTCAGAGTAGACTAGAAAAGTAATCCCAGCCTTTAAGACAGTTTCCAACTCCCTTTGAACAATTTCTTTAAATGCAGAGTAAATAGGTATTTATTTTTTCTAGTTGGTTTCATAGTATATTGAATAAGACCCGGATCAAAACCATGAATATCCTCATAAGACCAAGAAAAAACATTTTGAAATCCACCAAGTAGCTTGGAAAACCTCATTTCTTATTTATCAGAACATTGGACACTTATTTTAACACTCTTTGAAGATTCAAGTGCCCTAATGTTCATGGAGATGGTTTCATTCACCTTCTTTCTTGACTCACCTTCTCTCCCTTTCTCTTTATTACCTACATCGCTCAATGAAAACGAACTCTCAAGAGGAGTCAAGCCCTTAGGAATCTTGGCGTCTTCTATGGATGTAATTTCCTTGGGCTTAAGAGATTCATCTTAAATGAAAGGACAAATTCTCTCATCGTTAGGGAAGGCCTGCCAAGATTCTACATTGTCCGGGATATGTGAATGATATAGAGATTGAAAAGAACAATCAAGCCTGTGAGCCAAAGATTGTTGATTAGAAGAAGTTGCAAAGACAACTAACCGATCAGCCATTGAATTCAACTCCCTCTTAACATGAGTGATGTTGAAAGATAAAAGGTTTGAGATAAGTGTCCAAATAGTTTGGGTGTATCATTCCATCAGCTCATTGCTAGGAGAGCATACCTTACGTATCAGGTTCACAACAAGCTCGGAATCTCCAAAAAATGAAAGGTGACCACAACCAAGATTAAGGGTGCTTTCAATGTTTGATAATAAATCTTTGAATTCAGTGAAATTGTTTGTGCAAGAAAAATCCAACCTGTAAGACAAGTTATGAATTTTCCCTATAGGGGAAACCAAGATAATGCTAGCCCCATTACTTTCATTAGAGCATGAACCATCAAATTGCATGTGCCACAAATCATCATCTAAATCAATTTGTTCCAAAGGAATATTATTGTCCTCAACAAATATGGAATACACTCCTAGGTCCTCTTCGATATAGTTTACACTAGATTGTGGAACACTCTCTATGTAGGGCGAAATCCTCCCCTCCCTAAGGACTATAATGTTCTTACCATTCCGAGGCATGGATAAATGCGTCCCATCGAGTGAGAGGTATCCACCTATTAAGTCTTGCCAATATCTTCCCAAGATAATTGAATAATTTCTTATAGACATATCCATTACCTGAATGCTGAGGGTTGTCCTTATTTCAAGATGAGCGCATAAAACTAAGGTCACATCCTTAATCTTGCATGTGGTTTTTTTTTGTATGCTATTATAGGAGAGCATGCTTCTGGCATTTTCATTTGTACAAGACAAGCCTAGCTCTTCCATGATAATCTTCGACATACACTTGGGCCCGAATCGCCATCAATGAGGCAACAATGAGTGATCTTATCCATAATCTTTACATAAATATAGGGGGATTTTTTACAGGGTGTCTAAATTTATGTACACCTACTTTATTTACAGATGAATCCTCTTCGTTCACCTCTTCATAAATATTTTCTACAATAGAATCTTTTCCTTCCATGAATTGTTTTAGACGCATTTGTTGTTCAGGGACGACAACCATTTCTAAAAGGGTTGCATCTGCTTTGATGTTGGCCAACTGGTTCAAGATATTTTATTTGGAAGAGGGGAAAGGAGAAGTTTTTCCTTGACTATCAGGAACTTTAGGAACCTGAACAGTAGTAGCGGGTGAGGATGAGCTTGGGCTAGATGAATTGCGGGCAGGGTCAAATTTTCCCTTGGGAGAATAATCTTTGTTCCTAGTATTGATGACCATGACATCTTATGGCTCTGCAAAATCTAGGACAACGATAGTAGATTCTGGTCTTTTACCAAATATATTATCTCCGGCACTCTTCCTTACCTCACATGTGGTTTCCTCGTGATGTTCCTCACAGAAGTTACACCAACTTCGAGGTAAGATGGCCTTATGATGAAAATTGTTCTCAATTGGATTTCTAAGGGGGGTGTGGAAGAGGATGAAGCTCCAGGGGTGAGAGGTGAGGTAGTCCCCCTTTTCTCGAATGTTATCATACGATTGTTCATATCTTGGACTACTTGTAAGAGGGCGTACATGTATGTCTGTCTAAATGATTCTCCCTGTGGAAGACCTGTTCTTTCAAGATGTTCTTCATACTCTGAACAAGTATGCAGAGTGGAACCGATATTATCAATGGATTTTTCCTCAAGCCTATGACGATAGGGGGAAGGCAATGCATTGTAGTAATGCATGAAAGCGACTTGGTTATGAGGGCGGATGAGCTCGGGGGTTTGATTGTATAACTTGGTGAAACACATGTTGAAAGACTTGATGGCCTCACCATCCTTATAGGTGACGTTATTGTATTCCCTTAAATTCTCGATTGGGCTTTTAGATTGCCCATAAGTGGATCTGAACCAATATATTAACTCCTCCCAAATAGACAAAATCTTAGGAGGAAGGTCAAAGAAATCGGTCGTATCCTTTCCTTCCAAGGAATTGACGAATAAGTGCATGCAAGTATCATTATCATTGGCTCCTATGTTATGACAAGCATTAGAAAATGCTATCAGGTGTTCATTTGTAGTGACAATGTTATTTCTCAAGAACTTAGGAATATTCTCCTTGAACTTAGGGAGTGGACGAGTAGCAGGTGCTAAGTTAAGTGGAGAGGACACATGCCATGGTGTGGTTGTGGCGTCTTCTTCAAACTGAAAAAGACCATACTTTTTAATGACTTTGGTAGGATTTGTGGTAGATTGAATAGGGATATGGTGGCTATATAAGATACCAATCATTGACGAAGATGAATCCTGAGAGGAAGAAGTGCCTCATGTACCACCAGAGCCACCACTAGATGTCATATTGTGGATGATAGATGAGGGAAAGAAAGACGAACTGGATGAATCAGACAAATTTCTCCTTAGAGCACTTTGTTGGGCAGATATCACAACGTTCCTTCTTCTTATTTCAACAATAGGATTGATTTCCGGTGATAATCCTCTTCTTCTTCTAGAAGCATGAGATTCTAAGGACATGAAAGAAGGGCCAAAACTAAAGAAACAAAACAGTCATTGTTGATTTCTAGGTTGTCTACGTCTAGATTCCCAACATTCTTGTGCACTAATATCTCATTCAATTGCTACCCAAGAATGATTAAGCTCATCACGGGTATTGGCAGTGTCTAAAATGGTGTTAAACAAATTCAAAGCAATGATGGTTTAATCTTGGAGATCGGGCTCAATATTGGGCTGCCTTACAACAGGCACGATCATTAAGAAATAAAACAATTAAAGAATCAATATCAGAAAAATAGATGTATCGATGAAAATCAAGTATAAACATTAACCAGAGAGATATCAAAGATCTCCCCATTATGGTCGCCAAACTAAATGTTGAGGATAAGATATGAAATGATCTTACTCAAGCATTTTCATATTCTTCTTGGCTAAAGAAAAATAGACAAGAATGTCACCCTAGGTTTATAGCCATCAAAAATAAAATCCTAACTCACAAGTATCAATTACAAGTGCTTAGGCTAGTCTTTTTACAAATAAAAGTGATCTAAAAATGAAGAAGACTTGTATTCTTGAAAATATTTGCAAGTTAAATTTTATGTGTTAAAATGCAAACGGATCAATTTGCAACACAACTTTTATGAAAATTACTCATCAAAGATGCATATAACAACAGCAATAAATAGTAAACAGAAAACACATAACACAACAAATGATAAAGGAGTTCACCCCTCTCTTGGGCTACATCTCCTGGTCCAGCTTCCAATGGATCATTTGTATTATTTTCTCAAAGTGCTAAAAAATGTGCTTTACAATGCTCAAAATACCAAATAGACTGCTCCAATGGCTTCAGAACATCCAAAAACCCCTAGCTGGGCTTTTTCGGCACCCCGTTTGGCCAAAAATAGAAGAAGATAGGCTTCCTAGAAGTCCCCCTTCAAACTTGTTGTCTCTGCATCTACAAAACGCACCCTTGTTGGCTCAACCTAGCCCACACGCATATTTAAGCATTAAAACTTAGCACCGAGCACAACCGCACAACCGGTACAAACTGTCGAATGGTTACGTGACGGCCTTTAACTAATAAGGCCCGTGGGCACATGGCCACCACATGACCGCGCGCAATACAAAACAGGGCTAAGGTTCAAACCATATACAAACCATAGGATTAAACCACGCGCATACACAATGGTCACATGTTATATGTCAAACCATGTGCATACCAAAATGGTTACAACACACACACACACACACACACACACACACACACACACACACACACACACATATATATATATATATATATATATATATTACGGTGGGTTTAACTGCACATAACATTGGTCGTATGCAATACATATATCTAACTGTGGGTCGGGGCTTAGCCCCGGCCCGGTTCACGCCCCAATTCACATATTTGCAAACTCAAATATATTAAAACACATACATATGTTAAGTAACACATGCGGGCATGCCGGTTGGGAGGCCCTTCCCAAGGCTTTACCTTGCCCGGAGGTCACAGGGTCGACTCCTGCCAAATGCAAAGATTTTAAACCAATATACATGTGACACGTGGTGGCCATTGATTGGGCCACGTGTCACCATCCTGTTCGCTACAAACAAGCCATGTCACATGCCAACTGTCCAAATAGCTGCCTGCCACATGTCGTACGACCTGCCACATCAGCTTCCGTACGGATTGTACAGTCAACATCCTTTTTTTTGCCTATTTGTCATTTTGAACAGAACGTAATATCTCTCGCTCTCAATGTCTGTTTGAACCCAAATGAGTTGCATTGGGTTCATAACGATGAGGCCTATGCTCTCGTTCGATTTGAAGCGATTTCGAGCACTTTGAATTTTTGAGCAAAATTTGATCCCTTGGATCACACCTCCCCATTGGAAAGCTTTTGGACCTCCAAAAGACTATTTTCAGTCTATATGAAGATGAGGGTATAGCTCCCTCACCTTTCCAACCTCAATCCATTTTTCTTTGCTTGTATTTGTACCTTTAAGACCAACTCGAAGATACTCCACATTTCCTCGTTTTGAAGTTCGCATTCTCCTGTCAAGGATGGTGTCTTCATGCAGTTCTGTAAGATATTCTAGGGAAAAATCATCTATAGAAGGAATATGAACATGCTCTCCTTGATCATCAATCAAAGGAGGCTCATACAATTTCAAATTCTCAACATGAACAATTGCATACATTTGCATATAAGGAGGCAAATCTAAACGAAAGGCATTGTTACCAATCTTGTCAATAATCTTGAAAGGACCATATCGAATTGGTTTCAATTTTTTACCTTCTTCTTTAAGCCTCTCCTTACTGATGTAAAGCCAAACTTCATCTCCAAATTGGAAACTGTGATCAACACGATGCTTGTCATGTCTCATCTTGTACTTGGCTTGACTCCTTTCCAACTGCTCTTGCACTATTTGATGTATCGACTGAATTTGTTCAATGAACTTTTCTGCCCTATCAATGTCATATTGACCTTCAAAAGCAATATCCTTCCCAAAGATAAAATATAAAGGAGATTTGGGTAAATATCCAAAACATGCTTCAAATGGCGACGTTTGAGTTGAAGAGTGCTTAGCTCGATTGTAAGCATGTTGAATGTAGTGTAAATGCTCATCCCAAAGTTTAGGATGCTTGCTGCAATAAGCACGAAGAAGATTGCACCACTGTTCGATTTACTATTTCTGTCTGACCATCTGTTTTTGAATGAAAAGTTGTTCTCTTTTTTCAGTTTTGGTGTCCATGAGTGCCCATAAGCTTCGACCAAAAACTTCCAACAAATCGAGAATCCCGATCAAGAAATAATGGATTTAGGCAATCCAAGAAATGCACCCAACATTTTGAAAGAATAACTGTGCCATTTGTTCGGTGTAACTGTACACACATTTAACTGTCGATCAACCACAACATAAAGATAATCATGATTTTTGTCTAGACATGGGTAGACCTCCTACAAAGTCCATGGAAATACTTTCCCAAAGGCGAGAAAGAGACGAAGTGTGGAGTATACAAACCCAACTTTTCGATTGCTAGGTTTACTTGTGGCACATAGCGAATCCTCGAACATATGTTGAAACACTTTCATTCATTTAGGCGATAGCGGTATCTTTGCAAATTAGCCATTGTCTTGCCTACACCAAAATGACCCGACAATAAAGAGAAGAATGGGCTTCTCTTATAATGTTGATTCTTTCCACAATGGAATACATAGCTTGCCAAGATGATACAAAGATTATCATGCACATGGTAATCAATTCCTCAACATGGTTAGAGAATGACACAAGTTTCATATACTTCTTTAAATCAGTATCCAAAGCATGTGCTCAACATAACTTTCATGCATGATAGGACTATGCTTAGAATAAGCGAAGAAATAATAATAGGCCTTGAAATCATATCAACAACTTTGTTATAAATGCCCTTCTTATACATGATGACCGGTGGAACTGTTGTAGAGAACCCATCCATCGGAAGTGCCTGGCTTATTTGTAGCTTTGTTTGTGATTTAGCCAAGTATTGCGGTGGTTGATGATGGGTGTACAATGGTTTCCCAAACAAATAATGTTTCCCTTTTCACACTGTGCAATGCATACAAGCTGCTTATCATAAGTAGGATAGTTAATCCGCGATGATCACGGGGAGCATCCCTCCACGACGAGAAACAATCAAGCGTGGAGCCGAGGCGGCGGAAGGCGTCAGTACCAAGTTTAATTTTGAATTTTCCCTTGGATTTGATGCGTTGAACATAAATGAGACCATTTAATTTAGGCGCTTTGGAAAGAATGCTAATCAGACCTCGAGCCATACGCTCTTATCTGAGATAGACGAAGGCATTTATAGTAGTAGTTGCGGGTAGATGATAGAATTGAATTCTTAGATTAGATAGTTTTTGAGTGCAGGAGGGAAAACTAGATATAGACACCCTCATTTGTATGATTGCTAGCAACGGGAGTTAGAAGAATATAGAGCATAGGATAATAGCAGAAGAATTGTAGGAAAACACCCATGTACAGATCATGAATTAATAGAAGAAGTTGATTGATTCATGGTTGTTGTGTTATTCTGCATGTATGTGTGTGTGTTGGATAACGTTCGATGAATGTTCTCCACGCTGGGCGTTGCTGTCTGGTGGATGTGAGTTCATGTGTTAAGATGGGGAGTGGGAGGAAGTGAAGTGAGTTCTGATTGTTTCTCCTTTTTGAGCAAGGATTCCTGCAAGGAGTGCAATTGAAGTCGTCCTTGAGATGGATTGAAGGCTCGGGGAGTTAAACTCTTGTTCTCAAAGCTCTCAGGAGTGAAAGTGAGTTGTTGAAGCCGTGCAAAATTCTTGTAGGCTGAAGAAGAAGTCTCAGATGTAAATCTAAGCAAAGGAAACTAAAGACTGTTGCGGAAGTGCTTGTGAGTCGAGAGGATTCAACACTGGGAAGTTGTTTGAATACTGGCGCCAAGAGTGCCATAAATTCCTATGAAGAGCCTTGGTGGAAAAGCTTCGGAGGTATAACACCTTAAATTGATGTCGTTAACGTAAAGAACATGGGGTTTATAGAAGTTCATTAGAGCGGAGGAGCAGGCGGTCGGGGTTCGTGGGGATATTGATGAAATCCGTCGGCCCGCCGGATCGGAAAGTTACTTGCGGGGTTTAAGTCCCGGAAGGCGAGGAGAATCTGGAGAGTCTCCGGCCATCAGATCATCGGGGTTTTGTTAAAGCAAAGAATCGAGACCTCGGGGTTCTCAATCCAGAGGATCCTAGCCATTGATCGGAAGGACCGCAGTAGCTCGGGCGTCGGGGAGAAGAGTCGAGGTTTATCTCATAGGAGAATCGGGGTTTGCGAGGACATATAATTCTCGCATATTGGAATCGCGATCCTTGATATCCGATAAGAGTTTGAGCGATCCATCGGCGAGGACCGTGTGAAGATCGGCGAGTCGGCTGGGTATCGAAGTTCGACGAAGTCTTGTACATGTGTTAATCGTGATAAAGTGATTTTCCGATAGGATCGAGCAGTTGGTCCTGGAAGGGACGCGTGGCGAAGATCGGTCGAAATTCGGGATATCGGGGTTTTCGGAGTCGTGAAACACTCTTGCATATGAAGTCGCGATCCGCGATTTCCGTTCTGGTCGAATGGATTCAATCGAGGTTAGCGATGTCCAAGGATCGAGAGTCCGGGGAGTTCGGCATTTCAAATTTTTAGAAGACAAAGGGAACATAAGAGCCTTAGGAATGTGAAACTCCGATCTGCGATTTCCCAAATCTACAGTGTGGGCCCCGGGTGTGTCAAAAGCAGAGGAGACGGTGTGGCAATTTACATACGCCCAGTTCGAGAATTGAAAGTCCAGTGTACATTGACAACGGAAATCGTGATATTCCGATACGTGATTTCCTGATAGGGTTAAGGGACATAGTGGAGGACAAGTGTCTGAAGGTCAACCCTCATTTGGAGTGCTTGTTAGGTGGCATCGGTCGGTCGAGATCACGAAGGCGTAAGTTCACACACCCCAAATCCGAAGTCCGAAACTACGATAGGGGAAGGACTATGGTCTTGTGGACCAACATGTCACATGCACGAGAGTTAGTCGGAGGGGGCTAAGGGGTGCAGAGAAGGTGCCATCATGGTCGAGGATCGTGGATCCATAGAGGTGGAAGTGATTAGCAACCTTCATAGTGTCGATTTCAACGGAAAATTCCTGATAGAAGTAAGGAACACATGGGTGAGCGGTCATCGGGGTTCGGGGATTTACAATACCCGATTCCGTGAGTTCAAGACTCACGATCAAGCGAGGTCCGATTTCCCAATTAGGCAATAGGGAGATCGTCGAGTGTGGTGTAGAAAGATCCAGATAAAGGGATTTGAAGAGCATTTAAGTTCTTCAGGCCTAAGAGTAAGAAGGTCCTGTGGGAGTAGTGCACAGTGGTAGCGTTTGCGTCTACGAAACCATTAAAAGTTCAAAATGAAAACAAATGGGCTTTACCATGGTGGCCTTCATGCTCCATTGCATAATTGCTTGCATGTCTTGTTTGGATTTCAAAGGTTGTCTTAAATTTGGAATTGCAAGAACTGGTGTTGAACTGGTCTTCTCTTTCAAAGTATCAAAAGCCTTATGTTTCTTGCCTCCCCAGTGAAAACTTGCTTGACACTTGTCGCGGCGTAATGGAGCTGCAATGGAAGAGTTAGCGGCCGGCTTTCTCCAATATTGGGTTGCTCCAAAAACTTCTTCTCTGTCACATTCTTTGGGCTTGGTCCATTCCAATATGAATTTGACCTTGGAGGGATCAATTTTTTAGTTCTCCTCCAGCAATATGCCCTAAAGTAAATAAGTGAAGTCTTTCCAAACTCACATTTGGACATCTTCAAAAACAACTTTTCCTTTCTCAAACATCAAACTTGTTTCACATGTTTAACATGCTCTTCACGATAGTTGCTAAAGATCAAAATATCATCCAAGTAGACAACCAACACAATCATCAATAAAAGGCCTTAAGGCCTGTTCATAACTCTCATGAAAGTGGCGGGTGCATTGCAATTCAAAAGGCATTACCATCCATTCAAACAAACCTTGCTTTGTTTTCAAAGTTGTCTTCCATGTGTCTCCTCGACAATCGATCGATGATATCCGCTTCTCAAATCTAACTTAGTGGAATATTTAGCATATTTCAATTGATAAAGAAAATCAGCGATTCTAGGAAGAGGATAGCGATTCTTTAGAGTAATTTGTTCAAATCCACAAATCAACACACATACGCCATGTACCATCTTTCTTTGTATGGCACACAATTGGAGATCCGCATGGCGATGAGCTTGATTACAATAACCCTTTGTCAACTCTTGAATTTGTTGTTTTTTTAACTGGCATTCTCATGGCCGACGATACATACCAATGTTTGGAAGAGGACAATCTTATTTGCAATTGAATTTCATGTTGGATACCCCTTGCGGGCCGTATCCTTTGGTTCCTTAAACATTTCATCATATTTATTAACAACCTTATATAGTCGGTTCAACTTTGCATCACAACCTTGGAAAACTTCGTTTTCAATATCATCTTAGGTTTAATCATTAAAGAGAACAACATTCTTGCTAGCATTGGAAATCCTCATTATCCCGCATTTACAAGTGATAAATTCATCTTCTTTGTATGGGCTCTAACAATGTACTCAACTCCATTCTTAAACAAATGATACTTATTCTCATGGCGATGAAAAAATAGCTTTCCTATCGAACAAATATGGGATTCTACAACACAATACACAGATATCCAAAGGAATAAAATGAAGCTCTACCTCATCAACGAAATGCGGTGATAGAAAACCTAAGTTTACGCTACTTGTTACTTGTAATTTAGCATTATCCGCATATCCAACCAAGGGTATGGCTTAGGATGTGGTGTTCAATTTAAATTCTTAATAGTGTCTTGGGATATAATGTTTCCTTGAGATCAATATCAAATGAGTATCTATTTTGGTATGCTTTAAAACAACAATATATGTGAAAAGTTCAATTCTCTCTTTTTCTTGTCGAGTTACATTGAGATTATCGTTACTTGAAGAACTAGTACTTTCAGTAGAACCATTACCTTGATAACCATGGTGATCTTTGTTTCATCACCCGATCGGAACCCTAAATCATGTTGTGGCAGTTTTAGCAGTCTTTGACTTCCCTTTGTTGCCAAACTTTTTGGGTCTTCTTCGGGATGAAGTTTCCAACAATGGTGCTATCATGGCCATCTTTACGAACAATGTTTGCATGTATTTTCTCCCTCTTTCTTAACCTTGACATTATTTTTCCATTGCCCTTGAACTTCCTCTTTCCTTTGTCTCCATGGCGAAGGATTCAACGTACCCTCATGGGTTTGGTTTCACCTCTTGCTTCAAATAGGTGGCACAAAGCGTCATCTAGATTTGAAAAGGATTAAACATGAAGTATAGTATGTCTCAAATAATATGTAAAAGCTCAATGTATTTGGTGGTTTCTTGAGAAGACAAATCTACTCCCAAAACCAAATCTCTTCTCCTAAATTCTTGAGTAAAGCTTTGCACATTTTGTCCTTTAGCTTGTCTAAAAATTTTCCAATCCATAGTAGCCTTTTGCATATATGCCAATGGTAAAATTGTCTTTTAATTGCAACAATAAAATCATTCCAGAGGTTAAAATTTTTACCATGTTTCTTCATGTCCTCCACAGTCTTGGATTCCCACCAAATGAGTGTTGCACTATCCAATCTTAAAGAATCCAATATGAATCTTAGTTTCATCATATTGAATTTTTTGTATCTACAATACATCTCAATCGTGAATCCCGAGATTATCTAATTTCTCATTTACTTCTCCATTGTACATTGACAATTGAATTTAATATCAAGCTTTATGAAGGAATTTGTGAAGGAGTTTTACCATGTCCTTTGGAGGTAAAAATAGGTCTTGAATTGGTAGAAGAAGAAGAAGAAGATGGAGGTGAGGGTGGTGGAGAAACACCATTTCCTCCATTTCCATTAGGAGTTTTATCATGCCCCATCTCCATTGTGCTTTGCAAGGGTTGGAGCCTTCACCTTGCGACCTGTTCCATTTCCATCCAGATTTTCATCATCTCTCTCATTTCCATGACAACCTTTAAGTCAGATTTTCATCATCTCTCTCATTTCCATGACAACCTTTCTGAGATCTTCATCTTCTGCAGGAACATGTTCATGACTCTCTTCATGAGCCATACTTGGTGAATGCCTCCTTGAAACTTGCGGTGATGATATAAGATTCCTCCTTAAAGGATGAGAACTTGGCTCTACAAGTTGACCTTCTCCTCTTGTGAGTTTCAACCTTGTGATCATCAGAAAACAAAACACTTGCGAATAATCAAGTCTTCAAAAACATATGCTCTGATACCAACTTGATCTAAAAATGAAGAAGACTTGTATTCTTGAAAATATTTGCAAGTTAAATTTTATGTGTTAAAATGAAAACGGATCAATTTGCAACACAAATTTTATGAAAATTACTCATCAAAGATGCATATAATAGCAACAATAAACAGTGAACAGAAAACACATAACACAGCAAATGATAAAGAAGTTCACCCCTCTCTTGGGCTACATCTTCTGGTCCAGCTTCCAATGGATCATTTGTATTATTTTCTTAAAGTGCTAAAAAATGTGCTTTACAATGCTCAAAATACCAAATAGACTACTCCAATGGCTTCAAAACGTCCAAAAACCCCTAGCTGGGCTTTTTCGGCACCTCGTTTGGCCAAAAATAGAAGAAGATAGGCTTCCTAGAAGTCCCCCTTCAAACTTGTTGTCTCTGCATCTACAAAATGCACCCTTGTTGGCTCAACCTAGCCCACATGCATATTTAAGCGTTAAAACTTAGCACCGGGTGCAACCGGTACAAACTGTCGAATGGTTACGCGTCGTTCTTTAACTACCAAGGCTCGTGGGCACATGGCCACCACATGACCACGCGCAATACAAAACAGGGCTAAGGTTCAAACCATATACAAACCGTAGGATTAAACCACGTGCATACACAATGGTCACATTTTATATGTCAAACTGCGCGCATACCAAAATGTTTACAACACATATATATATTACGGTGGGTTTAACCGCCCATAACATTGGTCTGGGCCGGGGCTTAGCCCCAGCCCGGTTCGCGCCCCAATTCACATATTTGCAAACTCAAATATATTAAAACACATACATATGTTAAGTAACACATGTGGGCACATTGGTTGGGCGGCCCTTCCCAAGGATTTACCCTGCCCGGAGGTCACGGGGTCGACTCCTGCCAAATGCAAAGATTTTAAACCAATATACATGTGACACGTGGCGGCCATTGATTGGGCCATGTGTCGCCATCTCGTTCGCTGCAAACAAGCCATGTCACATGCCAACTGTCCAAATAGTTTCCTTCCATGTGTCATATGGCCTGCCACGTCAGCATCCGTACGAACTGTACGGACTGTACAGTCAGCATCCTTTTTTTTGCATGTTTGTCATTTTGAATAGAACGTGGTATCTCTCGCTCTCGATGTCTGTTTGAACCCAAACAAGTTTCATTGGGTTCATAACGATGAGGCCTATGCTCTCATTCGATTTGAAGCGATTCCGAGCACTTTGAATTTTTGAGCAAAATTTGATCCCCTGGATCAAAAAGCTTGCTGGAAAATTCATTTTAATATGATTTTCTGAATATAATAGTTGTTGAAAACAAGTGTAAAGACAGAACTAAGACACCAAGATGATAATCAAGACATATGAGACATAAAGCAATCCTTTATTTCATTCTGATTCACCAAAGAGTCATTATCTTTACAAAATCTCATACAAAAATTTCGGACCAAAGTCAAACTTAGACATCCCCGATGGAACATACAAAAGGACATTTGATATAAAACCAAAACCGAACTCTAAAAGTTGGATCAGCTTGCCACATATTTCTGCCCACTCGACTCTGCACAATATCCTTTGTCAGTCATGAAAACTATTTCACAAACAGGCAAGTCTACACAGACTATCAAAGATAGATCAACACCTTTGAAAAGCAAGTGTCTGAATGATGTAATTCAGCCCTGAATGTTGTTCTCTACAATAAGACCCTACTATCATAAAAGAGAATTAGGATTGTGATAAATTAAGGAATGAATGAAAACTGAACTATCTCAACATAAACTCAAAGAGAAAACCTTAGTATGGTTCTCCTTCTATCCTCCCTTTGTTCCTCCATTTTTTCTTTCCTTTAAGAAAATTAGAATTGGTTGAAGTAGTTGAACCAACTCATTAACTAAAACTCAACCAAATTTTTAGTTATGGGGGAAAAGTAATAAATCATAATAAGGGTTTTAAATAAATAATAACTAGTAGGTGGGACCCCTTGTGACTCCCTTTAGCTCATAACAATCATAACATAACTAGTTAGTTAAGCAAAACACCCCTCCTTGTGACTCCCCTCATCACATTAACATTTGGCAATTTAGGTCATTGATATTTGAAATTATTTTCATAATGCATTACCCATATATCCAAAAATAAAATATGTTTTCCAAACATTTCTGAAGTCAACCATCATCAACAATAGATAAAATAAAAAACTCAAAATACGCATTTCCCACTCTAAGATGCAATCTTTCCTTGATTGTTGTTGTCACCCTTTGATTTTTCTGTATTTTCCTTTGGCTGCGCAGAGCCTTTAGGCCTAATCTCGTTGATCAGGTGAGAACAATCATCCCTCAAATGCATCCGGGAAGACATGGATTTATCAGATCCATTGGAGGGTGAGGAAGGGGCAGCAATGTATTTTCCTTTGTCAAGGGTATGGTGGGCCTCGGTTTTCAACCTGTTTCTAGCATGAGAGGAATGAACTGGTGAGTGAACGGGTGCATCTTGGAAAATTGGGTTAATAGGCGGGGGAGCGGGTAAGGACAAATTGGGTCGGCCACAATGTTGGGAGACTACTTGGTGGACAATCTCTTGCCATCCGTCGTTTTCGAGAACCTTGGGTTGCAATGAGACATGAGGGGGCACGTGAATACAAGGGGCTTGTGGAGCTTGGAAAGGAGGCCTTTCAGGCCTAGGTTGGACCATTCCTTACCCAATCCAATTGAAAAATATGGCCTGAAACAACTGGCCTAACTCTTATGAGTCAACATCAAAGTGTATGGAGAACCTTGGCCTTCTTGGGCCTTTGTTCCAATTACCTCTCCCTTGGTTCTCTTTTCCATGGCTTAGTAACATATCAGTCTCATGCAATCCAATCCATAAAAATTGTTTAAATGTCGTCAATGAGAAGGGGGTGAGCAAAAGGTCTTGGGATATGCGAGGGGCTTGTATTTAGCGAAAAATGATAAAATAAGGGGGGAAATAAACATGGTTACTGCTCAAAGACCAGAACAATCAACTGTAATGCAACCAAATAAAACATCATTGTAATCCAACCGAGAAAATGCGACTCTAAATTGCTTCAATACATAATTCTTCTTGATTGTAATTAATTTTTAGAACAGGGAGTGAAAAATGAATGTGGGAAGGTGAGGGGGTTGTAATTAGCGGAAAGCGAAATAATGGTAGGGAAAAAGAGTGATTATTGTTCATAAAATTAATTAAGTGATCCATAAAACCATTCTGTAAAAGGAAAAACCAATCCAAATGACCACTGAGACCCCAAAATAATTACTGTGTATAGTTCAAGCAATCTTGTGCATTAACTTGCTCCCTGTTCTAATCCAATATTTAACATAGTATCATCAAAACAAGACAGTATGCATTCCACAATAGCCTGTAGGGGAGCTTTTCTCCTCTCATTTATCCATTTAATATTTCCAAAAAAATCCCAAATTCATAAACAATAAACTATTTCCACTCTGTTCAACATCAAAATCAACCACTGCCCACGAATTATTCCAATCATCAAATACAAACTCAAATGTCATGCTCGATTTTGTCTTTTAATCATTCAATAATTGTATTGCAATGAATTTATATTGTCACAACACCAGTGCCTATCATTGTTAAAAAGCATGGTATTCATTTAATATACATAGTGGACAATCGACACCGCAATTCATATTCAAAATGCAAGATCCTGACTTGCCATTTAAACACACAGACAACAATCACCACTTCAACTCACGCTACGCTGCAGGATACACAAAACCATTCGACCAAAAAAAAGTGTATTTCTGTGACCATACAAGTCCAATTTTCTTTGACTCTAAACATTCAAAATTCTAGGATATCCATCCAATACAATGAGGCATCAACAACAAGCCCGATTTTACAACACAAATTGATCAAATTGCAACAAATCCATGTTCAAAACCCGTGACCTTCTCTAATGGCGCAATCAATTAATATTGATGAAAAACACAATGGATAACCATGCCATAATTACCACGATTGCAACATTCCCATTTGACAATTTTAAAACACACAGTCACAGTATTATTAACTCAACATGTCGTGTCGAGCTATCAATCCAACACAAGGAGGTAGCAACAGTATTGCTCAAATCAATCAAACTGCAACCAAAACCATACTATGTAACAACTGGTGCCCATCCATGATGATGCAATCAAATAACCATAACATATACATTGGATGGAAATTCCATAGTCATCATGATTGCAATAACCCATTTAGCAATTAAGAACACACAATTACAATAGTCAATAACTCATGTTGTAGGGACGCCACACATACCCACACATCACGCATGAAGCAATGTTGTGAATCAATCAATTAAAAACAATGTTGGGTTATCAATTCAATAAACACAAGGACAACGACTGTGTATTTGATCTAAAAAATCATCCAATTAACCATGTTGAGCTTATCCATCCAATTATAATAACAATCGCAGTGACTAGATACCAAAAACAACACCACTTTCACATAATCAACGGGGTGAGCCAGTAATCCACTCTGTCGAAAATACACCACCAATCCATAACTACCAACAGTACACGCAACAGGCCATAACGTTATCCTCTATCAACACTTGGACCTGAGGAATCAAGGGTTTTCTCTATGGACCAATGCAGAGAGGCTAGAGTCGACTCCTCTTCATGGGAAAACCTCTGAGACCAACGATGCACACATAGGGAAAACCACAATTGATTTCGTGGACAGGGTGACAAATATCATGACAGGAGAAGCTATGACCAGAGGAGCAAGGCTCCATTTTGTTCTTGTAGCGATATTTAGCACAAGTAGGGTATAACCCTCGTGGCTCTCCAAGCCAACCAACTAGCCACACTGAGATGAAACAGACTCGAGAAGAAGCAATATATCCCACTGTGCAACCATTAGTAGAAGGAACGACCCAATACCCAAGTGAATAATGTGCAGTGAAACAAGGCATTTCAAACCCATTAAACCTTATAAAAGCCAAGACTGGGTATTGGATACAAATGTGTGAAGACAACCAACCATTCTAGACCAACAAAACCCTCCAACTGAAACCAACAAGGGTGACAGAGAGCCTTTATGACTGCTAACACCCAGGACGACCAATAACACTGTGACTCCAAACATTATTGCAGTGAAAGCCACCAATGATACATTCCAAAAATCACAATTTAACACAGTTTCCATAATTAAGGAAAGCACAAACCCATACATCCAAGCCAACATCTATTTCATAACCAGAGCAGACTCATGGATGGAAAAACAAAAGACATACCTATAATCAAAGCACCTTAAAATGTGAGTTGGTCGAGTGGTTCTCCCTCTGCTTGAAATTCATAGCATAACCAAAACAAACATAGTTGAACAATAGTTGATTAGGGTGGCAGCAAGTGGAAGGAGTAAGGATGACATGCAGTAAATGCACATCACCTCCATCCCGAGTACATTAATTCCTTAGTACATGCCATCAAGCTTCCCATTAACTCAATTAATTAAGCCATGTATCGAAGCCATCACCCACTAAAACCAATAGCGCGACCCATATCAAACTTATGCCATAACATAAATCACCACTTCATATAACTCAATCAAATCACATAACTATTAGCTTATTGCTAGGGTTAACAACAACCATTTAAATTTCAATGCATGTAGAGTAGTATATAGCATAGTTTAATTCCTTCCCATTGCATTTGTTTACATTGATTTTTCCTTTCTCAGACAGTCAACTGCTCTTTAGTATTGTTATTAACATGTCTGTTGTGCAGGTGTCAAAGTAACGAGTCCAGGAACATATAGCAATAGTAGCAATGGATACCATGGGCAATCGTAACATGCAATTAGAGCTCAGAACAAAACATTACATGTGTTACCCAACATTCACTTGTCGCACATATAACCAACACATAATAAGCCCAATCCATCACCAATAAGATCTCATCAACCATGTAAGCAGTGTCGAACAATGGCAAGAACATCAAATAAGAGCCAAATATTATCTCCCAATATAAAAGGGGGTCCCAACTACTAGTATTATTTATATGTTAGCTTATAATAATAGGCTTTAGAAATACTTTGCGGGCAAAACCTCATTGTGATTTTAATCATTAACATCCGTGATGAGGAACAACTACTAGCAGGTGTTGATGTACAGGGACTACCTATTGGGGATTGGTGAGATGTATCAAGGGGCCCTGAGGGAGAAGGAGATGGAGGTTGGCAGACTCACTCATGATTTTGGAGAGTACTCGAGGATTCTTGAGAGGCACACAGACAACCCTTCAAGAGTAAGAGTCTGGGTCAGAGGAGCTTCTTGAGGATATTAGACAAAGATCCATTACATATATCTTAGTGGAGAGTTAGGTATATCCTTCAGTCACATTGCTAGGGGATGTTGGTGGCTTGGCAGAGGAGCACCAGTTGATGGAGGAGCATGGGGAGTACCTAGCATCACTGATGAGTATGGAGAGTTATGATCTGGAGGCATAGGAGCTACCCTCCACGACGATCATTGAGACAGTCAAGCACTCACATACGCATGGGGACTCCAGAGCCAAGGGTAATTTTGAGGACACTTCCATTTGTGTCCCAAGAGTGGTTCACCTTCATGTAGAGGTTGACCCAGTATTATACCCAGGACCCATGATGTTGCAGGAGTATACATGAGATTACATGAGCATGCAGGAGCATACAGTGGTGAGTGATAGTTCACAGAGACATGCATAGGTGTACAGTGGGATTTGGAGGAGCGTATTGGATTGTAGGGATGATACACACTTAGTAGAGCATGGAGATGTCTATCCTTTATAGCAACACATAGTATTGGGGGATAACCTTCACAGTAGCAGCATCTATAGGGATGATGATGATTGGGATTCAATGATGATTACAGGGGAGTATGTACCATGGGTACCGATGGAAGAGATTTTGGTTGAATCCTTGGGATTGACCAAAGAAGATGATACCTTCCAGTCCTACAGTCATCCACATATGCTTATTTTATCCTTTACTGACACTTTTATCATTGACAGCCACATGAGGAGAGATAAACAATGGTAGAGGACATGGAGATTGGGTAGGTCGAGACTACCTGACAGGGGTGCTTTTACAACATACAACAGGATAGGGGTGGATCATAATAGACATACAGTTGATACTTTGTGCGTGATGGTGATCATCATAGGCCAGGGGATAACAAACATCTCAGAGGGCGACATAGATACAGATTCTCATGAGGATGAGAACAGAGGGATTCCGATAGTGATCAGTATGAAACATGAGTAGTTAGCTGGGATTGGAAGTGATAAAATTTCAAGTTTTCCATGGGATCTGGGAGTTCATTTTGTTAGTAGGTTGTTTCACTTTATGATGAACCAGGTTGCACCAGAGAGACACATACTTCACTTTGGGTTGGTTTTGAGTGGGCTTGCAGGGGCTTGTCCTATGGAGCGAGACAATTTCTCCCTTTTGATCATCATGATCAAGCATGGAGATAGTTGGGCAGGTACTACTTCCATAGAGATTCTTTTACAGATGCATCTTCTGGACAGCAGGTCCAGTTTCCATATGTATACCAGCTTGAGGATCTAGGAGTGGGGGATCCCATATGTATACAGGGAGAAGACAATCATGGTCAGAGTAGTGTTGCGCCAGTGTGGTGATCTTTGGCAGAGACTAGCATGGGACCCGAGGATTACAGGGTTGAGCATTTCACTGACTGATAGAGGTGAGTGGACCCTTGCAAGGGAAATTTATTTTGACTTTCTAGTGAGCTTCAGTGTTGAGGAGAACACATCACTTGAGGGTGTCTCATGGGGGTCTTGCAGTACCTCACTATGCCATCAATAGGTGCAGTTGATGGAGACTCTGTTGGACCTGATATGGTTTTGGAGGATGGAATCATTCTAGGAGGAGGCCATGTGTCATGTGGAGGAGACTCATGGTGTTGATATGATTTAGGATCATGCTTTATAGGGTATTTCATTTCACATCATGATATGGAACCCATGGGGTGGAGTGTGTGATAGTTCATATTTGGATGGGGCCTACTATGTGTCCCACATGTGGACATGAGACCCCAATATTATATTTGGATGGATTCAGTTATTTCTTGAGGACAAACAATCTTCTAGCAGGGAGGACTGTAATGTCCCCACTTTGGGATATCATTATATTATAGAGTGTTATGATGACCAGAGTAGCCAGATGGAGGTTATAGCGATTACAAGGACTATTGAGGGGTATTTTGGGGTCCGTCTTGCATCACTCATCTTATTTCATCATTATAATCCATTCCACACAACTTGGCTTTGGTTTCGTTGCATTCCGACGATTTCCATGATTTTGAGTTATTTTGGGCTATAAGTTAATTAAATTCACTAAGGAGGTCATATTGGGCATAATACTTGGAGGAACCTCTTAGTGTAACAGCTCATCGGAATCAGGAGGAGCAACACTACAGGATAGGATGATGAGAAGTGAATTTCAGTGGCCAGGGAAGCCATAATGAGAGATAAGGTACTTTTCAAAGGTAAAATGATTAATTAATTAATTAAAGTCATTTAATTAATTAATTAATAATTAATAAAGTAAAAGTCACTTTGGAGGGACAAGGTGAGCATGAAGGATAAAAGAGAGGCAAGGGCCTATATTCTCTCATTCATGTTGTTTATCATTTTTGATATTTTGCTTCTTGCTAGTGAGCCCATGCACTTCGGGGTTTTGAGGGTTTTGAGTTAGCAAACCCTAGAGATCAGCTCGATGGTCAAAGATCCCACCCAACCTGGTACAAGCTTGGTCATAGAGGTGAAATATTCCTCCCTCACCATTCTACATCATTTATACTCAGCTTCAAGGGAGTTTTTACATTAGCCACAGGTTTAGGGAGAGCTAGGGCGTAGCTTCGGGAGGGTTTCCAACATGAGGGCGCACCATCTTGAGGAGAGTGGTTCGATCTAGCCAGAAGAGAGGGATTCGAGGAAAAAAAACTTTTGGGTATTTCTTGTGAGGGCTAGGGCACCTTTTCTAGACTTTCCTAGGGATGGATCATCTGTCAGATTATTTTTTGGAGCTCAACACATATTTAGAGAGAGGAGCGAGAACCATATATTGAGGATCCTATCATTTGGAGGGTCGTTTCTTCATTTTTCGGTCTGATACTTTTCCAAGGGGTTTCCCTTGGCCTTATCTACAGTTTGGCATATTTCTTAGGGGATTTGACAACTTATTTCTTGGAGGTCGAATTCTTGGTTTGCTTCAGCCAGTGATGGGTGCATTGTGCTAGGGAGATCTTCATATTTCAGCTGGGTTATGAGTTGGTTCATCTGGGTTTTTGGTCTATATATTGGAGAGGATTTTGGAAGCCTGGATATTCTTATATCTTGTATTTTGGTGACCAGATACTCTACTATATTATATGTATTCCAAATCTTCCCATTTTGTATGAGGACAACCATTATTATGAATAATATCATATCTAAGGTGTTTTGGGTTATCTCTTGTATTGATTGATCTTGCATCTTGTTGAGGTATGTTCCATTTCTATATTTATGTTGATTATTACTGAAAACAAACATAACAACCATCAGTATAAACCCTAGTGCAATCTAAAAGACCAAATCAACAAAGTGTTTGAGGAAATGCCACAACCAGAAAACATTTAAAAATTCATGCAAAATGCAATGCTCTTGGCACCTTGGCTTGGGAACATTACACAACCCATCCTAAAGGGAAATCAACTTACTAGGGTACCATGTCACCTTTCCAGGTATGAACGAGGCAAAGAGCATAATTTCCAAGCAAACGTCATGAAATGAAGAAAGATTCAATACAACATGTTCAAGTGCTTCAAAAATCATAGTGATACATACCATGATAACCAGACTCATTACCTCATGGAGCAAGACTCGTTGCTACTTCAGAACCATGATGGTGGGATGGATACTATTGATGGTGATAAGTGGACTACAATGAAGAAAAGAGGGGCCCTCCGGGACCATGCTCAAGTCGTTTGGCTCTTCGTACTCCATGTTTAGGACCTGTGGGCCTTGAGACGTGATATCCTTAGTTATCCTTAGGCTAGGGGATAACAGGTTCTATTAGTGGCATTTAAGTCATTGAGCTACCCCTTGGCCCTGTTTTTCAGGAACTTTATGATATCATTAGCCAAGTCTGGTTTGTTTTCTAACTCATTTGTTGATCTAGTTATATATTTATTGGTTGAGGTGAGCAACTCAAGTTCATCACCTATTAGGGAAAAATGGGACAAATTGTTGGATATCAAGGTGGATATGCTATCCCAAATGACATGCTTGGATGATTTAAGAGTTGAATTTCCTATCACCTTCATCTTTAACTTATATAGCTCTTTCTAAGCCTCTTCCTTAGCAACATGTATTTGAGTCAGCAAGACTTCTCTGCTCTTTGCTTGTTCTTCCAGATTTTCCACCCTTGCATATTTATTTTTTAGTTGGTTGGTCATAGTTGCTAGCTCCATTTCTTTCACACTAAGGTCAACCATTACCTTAGTCAAACCTTATGTTGGGTCTACCAAGGTAGTTTTCTTTGTCCCTAAATTTGATGCTTGAATCAATTGGGCCTGTTCGTTTTTAAGGGTCTCATTTTCTTCTTGTAATCTCTCATTTTCTTCTTGTAACCTTTTTATGGCCTTCTATATTTCCACCAGTTGATGATATAGTTTCTCTTTTTCCTCATGCCTGGCCTACAATTCTATGGTTTGCACATGTTTTTCATCGGGAAAATTTAATCTCTTCCTCGATACCTTTATTTCAATGTCCTTTTGTTTTACCAAGTCTCTCATAACAATGGGGTGTTTAGGGTCTATACCTAGAGATATGCTCTTCTTTTCTGGTTCCACTATCCTTGTTTATTTGGCACTAGTGGACACCTTCTCTTGCTTAATCCATCTGCTAATTTTGAGCACCATTTCCTTCATCTTCCTTCACTATCATACGATTGAAGCACCCCTCTATAAAACATGTCACTTTCTTGCTGGTGCAATTCAATTATGTCAGTAAGTTGAATATCCCTCATCTTGAGTTTGATCTGAGTTTCTTTGTAGTCTACTGAGGAGAGGGGTTTCGGCACCTTGGATTTCAACAAGGCCAAATTGAAAGTGCCTTGTTAGTAATCCACTATTAGTAGTAGTTTTATCTTGGTTTTCTATCCATCTTCTTGAGGGTGCATCTCCTTTTTCATCTCTCGATTCTTCCTTTTGATGTCTAGGTACTGAGAGAACAAGGAGGGTTGTTTCTATGTTGTTTCTCCACTTGCATTTGTTTTCTTGGTACCTCCTACTGACAACATGGATGAGGAGAGATGTTCAATAGTTAAGTTTGGTCCCTTAGGGATTTCTTAATTCTCACTCCCCCCTTGGGTTATTTGAAAAAATCATTTCCCTTTATCCAAGATCCTTGTCACACTATCCTTTATTTCCACTTCTTCATCCCCTTTAGGCATTTTGTTCCACTAACCATCCACATCCATTCCATACTGCACTTATGAGAATGTCCTTTTTATAGGATGGGTGGTCTGGACTATGTTGGGTGGTTTGGAATGTGTTGGCTTGAGTTGATGAGGAAGCTTGGCTAGGGATATTGCTTCCTATTTAGCACTCAACACACCCTAAAAAAAAATCCTATGTCAATTTTTTACTTTTTTGGGTACCACTTGATATTTACACTCTCTAAATTGACTTCGTTTTGAGAAATGTTTTGTCTTCGTTTATTATCATGACTCTGATCAATTATTCAGGTTTGTTTGAACTTGTGAAACCCTGTGACTTAAAAGGCATTAACACCTGAATAAAGAATCAATAGCCAAAGAACTTCACCTGACATGTTCAGACTCGACGTCAGAAGGAATTCAAAGAAGGAAAAGAACCACTCGGGAAACCTCAGTCACCGAGCGTCGATCTCCATCGGCATCGTCAAAAGGAAAAAAAAAAATCCGTCAAAGTATTGCATAAGGATATCACCGATAGTTGATTCCCCTTCAACATCGGTAAAATATGAGGGGAATAGACGTTAACAAAGAAAGAAAAGATGTCATCTATAGAAAATACCCGACACGCTTATTGGAATCGGGGAAAACCTAAAAGGATCACAACAAACATTCTGACCACGCTAAAGAGTATTCTCGATCGTCGATCTCTGATGCGTTTTCGACATTGAGACTTTTTTGAAGGAACTAATTCGAAGAAAGCACTTGATAGGTTTATCGTCGATCACCGACCCTGGATACGTTTTCATCACCGACAAGATAAGGTTTGTTTTAGAACAAATAAGTTAAGAAAAGTCTCGACTCCAATTAATACACGCGAATTAGGTCACCAGTCTTCAATGTCACGTGCCTTTACCAGATTGAAGAACCGTACGGTCTAGTTTTACCCCAAGTCATTCTTGGTTCCCTAGGTTCGAGTCACACCTCTGAGTCAACTTTTCCATGACAGCATTGTACAGTGAGATTGATCGGTGTCGAATATTTTGCAGAAGGACATCAACAAAAACGTTCATAGTACATCCACGATCCATGATCCACCCACTAAGAGAACTACACGATGGGACATTTTAGCGTTAGATACGAACATATTTTGAGCATTTAAGGGGTTAATTAATACCAAATCTCGCATTAGTTTCTACCTCGTGCTCCAATCAAAACAATTGTTTAAAATCATCGATATAACACATCACCCCCCGCACCTCTGCCGTCAACCCACAATGAATTTAAGTTGTAGAGATTCAGCGACATATCTGTTTAAATTTCACTCATCACCCGAATTGAATGGTTGATGTGACATGGTAAGTTCTTCCTTGGTTTAAATTCTCTTGATCCATTGTAAATGAAATCATTCTCCGCACGAAGAAATTCATAGCATCCAAAGAAGAAAGACGAGTAATTCAAAGGCTACAAAGATCCCGTGACTATCAAAATAACCAGGTTTTTAGCAAGCTTCACAGGTACGTATCCAAGTCTATAAATTTTACATGGCTACAAATGATATATTTATTATCTGGTTTTGTTCTTTACACAATCTCTGAAGGTTTATTTTAGTTGCAGGAAAAATGTCACTAAGAAATCCAACCACTGGAAAATCGTCGAGGGCGCTAAAGCTGAAAGAGCCAGAGATAGGTGAAGTCTCTTCTCCAGGGGCCATAAAACAATTAGAATACACTCTGAGGCCAGAACCTGTCATTAATACAAAGACGAAGGTTTTCATCTAGCCTTCGGCCTTTGGAGATACAGAGGCAAGGACATGGTCCAAGATGGCACTCCCACATTGGCGAGAACTCTTTAACAACATCAGCTGAGAAGAATAGTCGGAATATATACCACACAATGATCCAGATGTTAGAGTGCTCGACGATGAAGTGTTCCCAAAAAATCGACAGTCGTACCTGCATATGGTGGTGAGCAGAACCCCTGTTTTTCCATGTATTGAAGTCCTCAAGTGGCTCATCGAAGACATAGACACACATAAAAATTTTATCAACGATGACAATGGTGGGTGTGTCGGAGTGTTCTTATTGGTGGAAGTTCATAAATATTACAAGCTTAGAGACCCTGAGAAGTGGCTAAACTCATATTTTTTCATGAATTTCTATGAGCGCCACAACACCATCTAGGTGATGGCCTCATGGTGGAGGGAGGAAAAAAAGTACACCAATCAGAGCACTGGATGGTAAGATGTGACCAATTTGAGGGAGCCATACATCTATTTGATGGCTCTCATATGTCGATTATATGGAGAGAAGGACTGCTCCATATTTTCAGAAGCATGGATTCCCTTGGCTTACACAGTGGTGATCTCTCGAAGTGGTTTCAACTGGGGAGCGATAATTTCTAAACAACTGAGCATCTATATACAATAGGATCAGACATCGAAGGAAGGAGAGACACCAGTTTTCTACATGGCTTCATATTTGCTTGATGTCATGTGCGCCAGAAACATCTTCGTCGGCATGAATCTGAGTTGGCATGTCACAGAACTCCCAGTCCACGTCTATTTCAGCATGCTATGGGAGAAAATGTATAAAAGGTATTACTCCCTCATCTGCGATGAATTCATCGCACAAGTTTATTTCATTATTTTTAAGAAGGAATGCCCGAGACTATCAGTTGCGACCAAGAAAATGATTTCCAAGGTAGGCCACTAGTACTTGGATGAGAGCGACACCTACATCATATTGTTCGAGGCCACCAAAGTGCCACATATCTTACCATATCATGTCCCAGACCAACTTGTAGTAGGATAAATATGATATCAAACCATATTGCAAGGCTACAATGCCACCCTGGTTAAGGACAAGAAGTGGGCATTCATTCCCTATGGTTTCCATGTAGGTTTCTACTTGGTTAAAGATACAGCTCAGGCCAAACAAGAAGGGCTAAGCTAGCTCGAGTTTAGGTTCCAGACAGGTTGATTCTGCAAGCATGACCCAAAGGGCCTGGTCTTGCAACATGCTTCACAAGTATTGTCCTATTGGTCGTATGCCCACGTCAAATTTGAAGATGAAGTCTTCATGGAAAATGCCCAGGACTGGGACAAGGTGGTAGTAAGGATGGACAACCCCAAAATGACCAGGTTCAAGGCTATGAGCCTGGATGAACATGAGACGACCATAGAGAAATCGGCTCAAGAAATCCCTCAGATCCAGGGAAGAAATCAGAGTGACAGAAGAAACAGAGGTTCCCCTGGTGGCTTCGGTGAAGGATGGAGGATTCCCTATGACAAAGGATGCACGGGAAAGGGGATTTCTCATGATAGAATAGGCGCAACGAGTAATTGATCAATTGCAAGATGACCTAGATCTTATAGGAATGATAGGGGCCTCTACCAACAACCCTGATGAAATCTGAGTAGGTCCAAGCGGCCCTAAGGTAATACAAATTGATGAAATCACCAGGTTAGATAACCTTGAAGTTTCAATGCCATAGGTTGGATCACTGGGGGATGTTTCAACTCAGTCGGAGATAGTAGGAACATCAGGGAGAGAAAGTGAACCAAACCCCCCCATGAATTGATAAACATCTATGATGATGAAGAAAGTTAGTAGGTATATCTGGTGATGCCTATGCAGATCACATAGGAAAAGGAGCCTGAGAAGGCATCTTCCCCAGCTCCCGATGCTAAAATTAAAATCCTTGTTAATATTATGGTAGATTCGGGAGGTATGAACCTCTATTGTGACTTATGACGAGACTAGAATCCTCCAGAAGGAAGCAAAGAATTGAAAGAAACCCTAGACAAGTTTTCGACTGAACAAATACATTTAAATTGAATTTATTGATACCCAGAAGGAGAAGTCGGCCCCAGTTAGCCTGCCCAGTTCACTATAAATATAGGGCGCCAGTTTTCATTATTCATCATCTCAGCAGTTGCAGTGAGAGATAAATCTGCGCAGGCAGTTGCAGGCAACAATAGTTTGGTGCACAATTTTCTGGGAAAGCTGGAAAGTGGTGCGCTAGCTTCTCGGTGGGATCATCTGTTTAGCTTAGTTTCTATTTATTTCTTGGTGCATTAGCCTCTCTTGGCTATTGAATTTCTATCAGGATTCTCTTCTCAGTCAAGGTCAAGGTGCTCATAGGGTGGCTTTGGCCAGTGGTTGGGTGAAGAGGGTATTGTCAATGGTAAAACGAGCACAATCTTCTATATTCTAACAAGTTATGGGCCCACACCCCTTCAGTCAGCTTAAAACTCTAGAAGGAAACATAACCGCTATATATTAAGCTCGTTGAGGAACTGTCGCTAGGGTTACTAGCAGGAGAAGCTTCCAAAGCACTGCAGCTAGGGTTACTAGCAGTAGCAGTTGCAGAAACCCTAATTCTTAGATCCGACACCTTGTGATGGAGCATCTCGCTCAAGGAGAAGATATTTAGATGTGCCCTAACTCAGCGTACCTATTGACTCTCTTAGAAGATAGAAATGACAAAGTTGAAGTTTTGGATCAAGGCATGACCAGTTACCATTCAACCGAAGACATGTGTGAAACAATCAGTCTCTTACACTACTCAGCACTTACCGGGACAATTGAAGACGATATGTGGATAATCGACAGTGGAGATTCTAGGCACATGACGGGAGATCAATCTAGACTCTCAAATCTAAATGAGAGAAAGACATCGCACAAAGTGGAGCTTGGAGACAAAAGAACCTACCCCGTCGAAGGATTTGGACAAGCCTCCGTCAAGTTGGAATCAGGTAATCATGTTCACTTAAGCAATGTTTTATATGTACCTGGTTTAGAAAAGAATCTTGTATCAATATCATGTTTAGAAGACAAAGGAAATAGAATAGCCTTCATAGATGGAAAAGTGTTATCATGGCATAAAGATTCCAGCATAGAAGATGCTAGGGTTATTGGAAGACGTGAAGGAAATCTGTATAGACTACTAGAATGAAATGAAGAATCTCTAGTACATGATGAAGTCAACCCTAATGATATTTGGCGTAGAAGGTACGCTCATATCAATTATCAAGCATTACCTTTCCTCAGAAAGATGGTTGAAGGAATACCAGAATTGAAATCTACACACGAAGGAATTTGCAAGGGATGTGCCCTTGGGAAGAATATCAAGAAACCATTCCCAAGCAGCAACAACATATCTAAGGAAACCCTAGATCGAATACACTCAGATGTTTGCGGTCCAATGCTAGTCAGATCTTTAGGAGGATCTCTCTACTACGTAACCTTCATAGATGATTATTCAAGAAAGATGAAGTATTCAGCGAGTTCCAAGAATTCAAGGAAGAAATAGGAAACCTTACGAACAAGAAGATCAATACATTAAGAACAGATAATGGAGGAGAATACACCTCAAAGGAGTTTGTTTCATTCTACAAATCAGCAGGGATTAGGAGGGAGCTGACTGTTTCTCATAATCCTCAACAAAACGGTGTAGCAGAAAGAAAGAACAGATCTATCGAAGAAGCAGTAAAATCCCTATTGAACGATCAAGATCTATCCATGTTTCTATGGGGAGAAGTAGAAATGACAACAATATACATACAGAAAAGAATCCCTCATCACATATTGAAGGACATGACACCATAAGAAGCATTCTCAGGTAAGAAACCTAACGTAGAAAACTTAAGAATATTTTGATGTCAAGTTTACTCTCATATTCCCAAAGATAAAAGAAATAAACTAGAACCCTCAAGAAAGAAGGGGATATTCGTGGGATATAGTGATTCATCCAAAGCCTACAGAATATATATTCCAGAACAACACAAGATAGAAGTAAGCAGAGACGTAACATTCAATGAAAATATGGCCTTCAAAAAATCTATTGAAGAAACTATAGAAGAAGAATAAATTGAAGAACTAAATGAAGAAAACACAGAAAGCGAAAATAACGAAAAGGATCAACCTGGTCATCCTATGGAGCCATGTGAGAACATTGATCCAGATAATATAACAAAGAACAAGAAATAACCAGCTTGGCTTGAAGCCACATTACAAGACACAGAAATAATCAAGGTTCCAGAAGGAACATCCAGGAAGAGTAAAAGACCGAAAAGATTCTCAAGTTATGCAGCATACATGACAAAGCTTCTAGATGAAGAACTTACTACATTTAAAGAAGTAGCTGAAAAGGTACAATGGAAAGAAGCTATGGTGGAAGAACACCAGTCCATTATGAAAAATGAAGTATGGGAAATTGTACCCAGACCTAAAGAGAAATCAGTGGTAACCTCAAAATGGGTATACAAGATCAAACATGCAGCAGACAGAAGCGTGGATAAATATAAGGAAAGATTCGTGGCCAGAGGGTACTCCCAGAAGGAGGGAGAAGACAATGACGAAAAATTTGCTCCGGTGGCAAGGTATACCTCCATCAGAGCTATCATATCTCTTGCCGCTTCCATGGGATGGAATCTACACCAGATGGATGTAAAGACAACCTTTCTCAACGGAGCTATTGAAGAAGAAGTATATATTGAACAACCTCANGTTTGGAATGATGGACTATAAGTCCATGGACACTCCTATGAATGCGGATATAATAAAAGTAAAAGTCCCATATTCTGATCCAATAGATCCATTGCTATATCGATAGATAATTGGATCATTAATGTATTTAGTAAATACTCGACCAGATATTTTCTTTGTTGTAAATACATTAAGTCAGTTCCAAGCAGAACCTAGACAAGAGCATTGGATAGTTGCAAAGCATGTCCTAAGATATATTTGTGGGACAATAAAATATGGCTTGAGATATATCGCATCCAGTGATATCCAACTTCATGGATTCACAAACTCTTATTAAGCAGGAAGTATAGAAGATAGAAAGAGTACTTCAGGTATGTGTTTCAATTTGGGCTCCGCTATGATATCTTGGGGCAGCAAGAAACAGAATTCAGTCACACTCAGAAGTTAGTCACAGTAGAAGCAGAGTATATGGAAGCTTGTGAAGCATGCACAGAAGAAGTATAGCTAAGGAAGTTAATCTCTGATTTATTTGATCAGACTCCAGAATCGACCATAATATATTGTGATAATCAAAGTTGCATAAGATTATCCAAACATCCAATGTTTCATGAAAGGTCGGAGCACATTGAGATCAAATACTACTTTATTCGAGATAAAGTCCAAGAAGGAGAGGTAAAGATCAAGTATATCCCCACTGATGAGCAGACAACAGATATCCTGACAAAACCTCTATCCCGAATCAAGTTTGCATATTTCCGACAGAAGATGGGGATCGTGGAAATAACCCCCTTAGCTGAAAGAGAAGATTCTCCAAGCTAGAGAAGGTTCGAAAAATATTCTTGAAGAACATTTATTTATTGATTTAAATAACTCTCTAGTTAGGAGGGAGCACTGAAAACATTATTTATTTTTACAATTGAAAATTAGTCCAGATTGGACAGATGCTTTCTTGTTCGAAAAGTGGATTGAGATTTCTGATGGACAGTGACTTCCCATTGTAGTTGACATGGGAGGCAGACGGATTGA
>SNQJ01S0005528.1:103619-118057 GCA_010110895.2 Picea sitchensis | reverse complement strand
ATCTAGGTCTCATGCACTATTACTTGGCACTAGAAGTATGGCAGAAGCATGGTGAAGTATTCCTTGGACAAGGAAAGTACACAATAAAGATCCTTCAGAAGTTTGGAATGATGGATTGTAAATCCATGGACACTCCTATGAATGCGGACATAAGAAAAGTGAAAGTCCCATATTCCGATCCAGTAGATCCATCTCTATATCGGCAACTAATTGGATCATTGATGTATTTCGTAAATACTCGACCAGATATTTGCTTTTCTGTAAATACATTAAGTCAGTTCCAGGTGGAACCTAGACAAGAGCATTGGATAGATGAAAAGCATGTCCTAAGATATATTCGTGGGACAATAAACTATGGCTTGAGATATACCGCATCCAGTGATATCCAACTTCACAGATTCACAGACTCGGATTGGGCAGGAAGTGCAGAAGACATAAAGAGTACTTCAGGTATGTGTTTCAGCTTGGGCTCCGCTATGATATCTTGGGGCAGCAGGAAACAGAATTTTGTCGCACTTAGTACAACAAAACCAGAGTATATGGCAGCTTGTGAAGCATGCACAGAAGTAGTATAGCTAAGGAAGTTAATCTCCGATTTATTTGATCAGACTCTAGAATCGACCATAATATACTGTGATAATCAGAGTTGCATAAGATTATCCAAACATCGAGTGTTTCATGAAAGGTCGAAGCACATTGAGATCAAATACTACTTTATTCGAGATAAACTCCAAGAAGGAGAGGTAAAGCTCGAGTATATCCCCACTGATGAGCAGACAGTAGATATCCTGACGAAACCTCTATCCAGAATCAAGTTTGCATATTTACGAGAGAAGATGGGGATCGTGGAAATAACTCCCTTAGCTGAAAGAGAAGATTATCCAAGCTAGAGAAGGTACGGGAAAATATTCTTGAAAAAAAATTATTTTTGTGATTTAAATAACTCTCCAGTTAGGAGGGAGCACTGAAACATTACTTATCTTTATAATTGAAAATTAGTCCAGATTGGACAAATGATTTCCTGTTTGGAAAGTGGATTGAGATTTCTGACTGACAGTGACTTCCCATTGTAGTTAACATGGGAGGCAGACTAATTGTTGATGTATCATAGACAACGACTTCCCATTGTAGTTAACATGGGGAGTGGTCTAGGACAGTCATTCTTCTTGGAAGTCACTCTGAGTAGTGGTCAAGTGGAATGGTTTGCCTCGTCGGACAATCATTCTTTCAAAGTTCACAGTTGTGAGCAGTTTCGAAGAATGGTCTGTTTTGGAGGTTGATGCAGGAAAGACATTCCTCGAGGGTTATACATTCTCTCCAGGTTACACTTTTTTTAGTGTCGGAGGAATGGCCCAGGGTGGGGAATGGTCCAGACAGTTATTCCTCGAGGGTTATACATTCTCTCCAGGTTACACTTTGTTTAGTGTAAGAGGAATGGCCCAGGGTGGGGAATAGTCCAGGCTCAGCAATCAGGGGTAGTCATTCCTTAGGGCAGAATCATTCTCTCCAGGTTACACTTTGTTTAGTATCAGAGGAATGGCCCAGGGTAAGGAATGGTCCAAACATTTCTTAGGGTTTATACATTCTATCCAGGGTGCACTTTAATTAGTGTAGGAAGAATGGCCCAGGGTGAGAAATGGTCCAGTCTCAGAAATCAGAAATAATCTCTCTTCCTTGTTTGAGAAGAATGGGGCAGATAGCCCATGGTTGATATTCTATACTGAGGGCAGACATTCTTTCAGATCTCATAGACGTGAGTGAAAGATTGGCCCAGATGATTCAGTTTTTATCATAACATTGTTTCTATGCAGGTTGTTATCAGATGTTTGTTATGAAGAATATGTGACAGTAGATATGCTACTGTGGTGGATTTGTTCCACTATTTGTGATTGTGTTTCACAGTTTGAGTAGTTGCGTACTACCTGAATAGACACAGGTGTGTTCTATTAATTGATATCGTACTAGTTGTCATGGGAGATTATCCAATTGAATAATAATGACAGGTTCTCGTAGTTCTACCAGTTGAATGGTCTGTTGTGCTCAAGACAATACCTCACTAGCTAGGAGGGAGTGTTAATATTATGGTATCTTTGGTAGGTATGAACCTCTATTGTGACTTATGACGAGACTAGAATCCTCCGGAAGGAAGCAAAGAATTGAAGGAAACCCTAGACAAGTTGTCGGCTGAACAAATACATTTAAATTGAATTTATTGATACCCAGAAGGAGAATTCAGTCCTAGTTAGCCTACCTAATTCACTATAAATATAGGGCACCAGTTTTCATTATTCATCATCTCAGTAGTTGCAATGAGAACTAAATCTGCGTAGGCAGTTGCAGGCAGTAGTAGTTTGGTGCGCACATTTCTAGGAAAGCTAGAAAGTGGTGCGCTAGCTTCTGGGTGGGATCATCTGTTCAGCTTAGTTTCTATTTCTTGCTTGGTGCATTAGCCTCTCTTGGCTATTGAATTGATACCAGGATTCTCTTCTCAGTCAAGGTCAAGGTGCTCGGAGGGTGGCTTCATCCAGTGGTTGGGTGACGAGGGTATCGTCAATGGTAAAACGAGCACAATCTTCTATATTCTAACAAGCCCTTCACAGAATGACCAGGAGGTCGAAAGTGTCTTAGACACTGAACTACTCGATGTATTGGAAACTCAAAAGGATAGTCCGACAGACGAGCCAGGGTCAGGCGAACAAAAATAAGAAGCTCCACAGCAGGAATTCAGCATCTCAACGATCAATTATCAAGTAAGTATCGAGCCTACCCTCGATGCTTCAATTTCAACCGGTACTCAACCTCCCAATGAGAAAAAAACATAAGCTAGACCTTCGAAACACATGGAGGAGTTTCAAGAACCCAGTCTTGAAAAAATATACACCATCGGGAGCTTGGGAAATATGCTCGCCTGGGGATATAAGCAAGTACACAAACCCATGGATGAAGTGGTTGACATACATGCTATCTCCTATGATCCGAAAAGGAAATCTATCGTGAAGAAAACCACCAAGAAGAAGAGGATCACCCTAGATCGCTCCATCCTCATCACCACGGAGGAAAATTTGATGAACACAGAGCATGCCAAGACATCCGAACTTATCGACGCATGGATGGAAATCATAGATGCCACCCTATATAGAGAGAAAATGTATGAAGAGGATTTGGTCACTGCATTGAAGGAATTGGAACATCTAATCTAGTTGGTGAAATATTACCAAGACACCACACAGGTTGCGGTGTTCCTGAGAATCAAATTCTAAGAGGCCTATAGTAAATTTACAGATGAACGACACATATTCACTACAAGGATAACTGAGCTTCAAGAAGACACCCTCATGGCACTGGTGACGTACAAGGATATGGAAACATGGTACGAAAAATCACACCAAGCCGTGGAAAGGATTGACTATATCAGCGCAGTTCAACAAAGTCAAGATGCCGAAGAGCATAAAATCCGGGTGCTAAGGGAAATCAACATCGACCGCATAAGGAAATCAGTCAAATATTGGGTAAAAATGGCTCAAGAAATTCATAGGGGAATCCAAGAGAAATGGGTCGAGTGAGAAAAGAGTTGGACCAAGATCAACTGGGAAATGAGAGACATCGACCTTCCTAAGTTTGGCACACCCGAGGACTTTGTCGACTTGCGTGACATAGTCAAATTACATGTTGAACAAGACTCATCATGGGATGCACAGGTAGAAAAGGTGGTAGACATGGTGCCAAGACAAGTGCAATGGTTCATGGAACACCCGATCAAATCTCGAACCATGTTGCAGCAGTTAAGTGCCAGAATAGTCAAGTATCGGGCACGGGAAGTAGAGATTAGAGAGATCAATTCGGCCCCAATGGAAAAACATATATTCTCGTATGCTAACACATGTGAGGATCTCTTCGTCAAATGATCAGAGTACGAGAAGAGTCATCCACTCAAGTGATATCATTTTATGACTCTTTGAAGACTGACAGAAGAAAGTGACATGTGGCGAGTTTTGTTTTACTTAGCTACACTTTAATAGTTATTTTTAGTTAATGGTATGTTATAAATAGAAGGATCGACATGTTAGCAAAGGGTCAATGGTTGTTGCAAAGACCCTCATTTTTTGGATTTGTAAAGAACTATTTCAGAGCTTCCTTAATTGAGAAGTCATGTTTAGGGCGAGAGACAAGTTTGTGTTTTCATAAAAAGCGTGTGTGATTGGATCTAATGAATAATTATTTCTGATTTTTTATCTCATGAATGGATGTTGTAATGAGTAAGAACTTATGAAACCATTGATAAGTTATATGATTCAATATTTCTATAGTTCTTGTCTTTAATGATGAAAAGTAAATCGTTGTGTTAATATGTGATTGATGATTAGAGTTAAGGAAACTATTTTTCTTGCCATTGTTTATCGCATGCATGTTTTCTTCTAATAAATTGTATCTCAGTCAATAATTGGAACACCAGCAGGTTAATATATTAGTACTAGGTCTACGGTGAAGAATCATTGTCTGCATGCTAGACTGAAAGGGTTATCCCAAGCTCAGTCTTCTCCAGTAGTTAAGTTTTCCCACCTTGTTACCCAGATGGTTTATACCGACTTTTATCTTGTATCGGTCCCACCTATAAGAGAAAATACAAAAAGAGAACGTATGAACTAAAGGAGAAGCTTTCACTAGAAAAACGTAAAGGCCATCGATTATTTGGTTCGATTGCAAGATCTGGAGAACCATTCCACTATTAAACACTGCAGAATCTAATTAGGCCTCGGTGGCGGGTTCGGTTCCTGTTGTTGAGTTAAATGGATTTATGACCCCTCAACACTTCTTAGGATATGTGTAGTTTCCTCCCAAGACTCCAGATTTGTAGTCCTCTATATCAAAGAATTTGGTTGATGCTTGTAGGATATCTTCCTTGCTGAGATGACCCAATGTGGGTCATATAACCATCCTTTCCCTTTATCAAAATCAAATTGTTTGAGATTTATTTCACTTGCAGCAAAATGTGTCCTTTGTTGAACCAAAAAAGGGCCATCCACCTATGGAAATGGGAAGTTAATGGCCTTTCTTTGTTGAGAAAAGATGAAATGATCATCCATCAATATTTTCTTGATATATTCCAAGGCCAAAATCCTAGGTGTTAAGAAGATAAGGAGTTTGAATAGCTCTTCCTCAAATCCATACACCATGATGATAGTATGATCTTCAACTAGCTATCAATCTCCTTTCCTAGCATCTTTGTTAAGCTGTAAAATCTACCTCATCTTAGGGATTACTCTTGGAATTGGGGTGCCATGTATCATTAAATTTCATTCATTTATTTGTTGACATAGAGGATAAAACCTCTATTTTTCTCTTATCTCTTCATCTCATGGGTCCATTCTGTGATTGGTTTCAACCTTTCAGCTTCATCTATAATCATAATTCCCTAAACCTAAAAGTATGGGTGATTTTGGGATAGGATGAGATATACCGGGTAGGATTGGTATCTAAAGGATCTGGTGCTATGAAAATTTTCCAATTGAGCTTGTATGAATTACTCGTAGAGTTGGTAGTAGTCAAACCTTGGGAGATTCCTAAATTCTTGGGTCCATAGAAGAGAGAAAAGACCAAGGATAGCCTCATCTGCTACTATGTCATGTTCATACCTTGGGATTTGGAAGAATGTGTCTGAAGCTTGTCTGATAATTTCAGGGAACATGTTGGATTTGAAAGGAGGTGGGGTAGTTGGTAATATGGTATTGGGAGCTAAAAGAATACCTAAAAGGATTTATTTCTCAGACTGGAAAAACTCATGATACTTGGCCTCTAGGGTATGGTCTTCCAAATTTTCATAAGGGGCCTCAGGAAAACAAAGCACTTGGGAAAGGGAGTCTTGTGATATGGTGCAGATAATTCAATATCCATATGTGAACATGTTAACCCCTAGATTTTCACCTTGGAAAATCTTGAGGGTTAAGAGCTAGCATGCACTATTTTGAATGTCATTATGAGATTATCCCAAATTTTATCACTTGTGTTGAGCAAGAGGTTGGTTCCCATCAGAGGCAGGTATATGATCGGTACATGGTTTTTTGATTCAAAGTTAGAGTTAGATTTGTTTCCCATACATTTGAGAGAGATGACTACATACAACAGGTGTTGTAACTTTTTAGGAGACACGGTTTGAGTGGGTCTATTGACAGTTTGGAGCATTTATAAGCATACAGGGATGGTCCCTACATGATTCTAGGCCCAATAGCACTTTTCTAGGCGACATGCAACAACTTTCTATTTTTAGCAGTTTGAGCTCAATGCCCTAGATTTAGATTCTGAGCACACATTATGGATCCTTGAGACATTATGAGTCTTTTGGACCTTTTCTGGGATGATTTTTCACTGATTTCTATTTTTAGCAGGTTGAGCATCAAGGCTCGCATGTCAGTTATGATTGTCGATTTGGATTCCTTACAGAAAATCGAATCCAATGAGTATAATATCATGGACATGTAGGGAATTTCTATCTTTAGCAGTGTCTATTTTTAGATATTTGACACATGGAGATGTTCTCCTAGTCATCCCGAGTAGTTTTGGGAGTGTTTGTGTCATTTTCGGCAATTTTTACGTTTTTGGGATTGGACAACTATTTTTGGAAAATTTTATTTTTAGCAACAGTCGTCATCTCCATAAGTGACAAGTGGCGGGCTCGGATTTTGATGTGGAAGAGTATCAGAGTGATTGTGCATCTACATGGCATCATTGGCCAAGGGTGCATTTTCCAAGGCATAAACATTAAATGAGGAATTAATTGAGGAAAAGGGGACACATAGGATGAGGTGGCACTACCCGGGAGAAATTTTAGCCAGTCAAGGATAAATTTTGTCACTAAACTTTCCTCACTTATCACCTTTTCACTTTCAATGCATCGGTTTCGAAAAATTCGTCTTAATTTTCTTTTAAATGCAAAATTCCTAAAATTTAGGAAATCCCTCAAAAATAGGGCGAATTTCCTTTTGGCTAAAATCTCACTCATCCCTTTGCCAAATTTATCAATTAGACATCCATTGGATTGCTAATTTTACCCTCCATGAATTCCCTTCACTCCATAAAGCTTATGCGCATAACATAAACTTTCATTCACTCCCTCTCTTTCCTCAAGTGTGCCTCCTTCCGTCTCTTTATCCACACGTGTGGCACATTAATGGAGTGAACTCTCTCTCCTTTGCATGCATGTCCTATCTATTTTCCCTAAAACCCTTTCCTAACTAATCCCTTCCACCTCTATGCCTATTCTAAGTCTCTTTCTCAAAGTGTGGGGTTATTTTTTGTTTTCTCATACTCCAAGTGCGCCCTTTCTTGCATGTTAGGCGTGTCTCCTTATCCCATGCGCACTTAAACTCTCACACTCACTTCCTATCCTTTGAGAAATGTGCCTTGATTAAATTTTGGATCAAATCCTATTCTTTATTCCTCTCATAGTCTCCTATTCCCATATTATCTTTTCTCATCATGCACATTCTTCCTTTTCCTTCTATGCAAGACCCTCCTTTCCACTCAAGCTCACACCTTCTTTACTCCCACTTGACCTTTTCTCACATTCAGTCACCCTCATGCACATGTATTCACCACTTATAGTCTTCTCCCATGCACATATACTTCCCTTTTTAGCATCTCATCCAACCTCTTGATCTTTCCTTGGTATCTATGCCATCTAGCACTATATATTGGATGCTTTCCATTAGTTATTGGTCGGATTTTTGTGGAAGAAACAAATATTCGTTCTCTCTTTCTTTCCTCTCTCTCTTCCCTCTCACTCTATAGGCTATCTACTTTCTCTTGAAAAAGGGAGATCATTATATCGGTTGTGGACTTGTTGATTCTGACATAATCAACCCTTTGACAAGTCAATAATAAAGAGGTTTTGTGTTTGTGTTGAACCTTTCTTCTTGTTGGTCTTTTGGTTTATTCTTGCAAAATTGATTAAGTAGTTCATTACTATTCATTGTGGTTGATTGATCTTTCGAATAGTTTCTTCTTTTATTTCTCTTCTATCTTCTCTTGTGCTAACCCTACAGGATCCCTCCAAGAAAAAAAGTTATATTTCCCACACATCTTGGGCAGTTTTAACACGTTGTCCAAGACATTACAGTTGTTGTGTTTTGTCTTATTTTGTAGAAAATCAAACCTAAGTACAACAAAAAAACATGATAGGGACCCCCCTAAGGTTGGAAAGAACCAACCCAAACGGAGAGGGGTCTATCCTGTGATAATTTGGATATTTACTCCTTTAATTATCCATTTTTTCATCGTTGAGATATCAGATTTATCAACTCAATTAGAGGGTGGAAAGTGTGCTAAAAGGACATCACTTTTCCCTCATTATCTTGATAATTAGCTACACACCAGTAGACAAGTTTAGGTAAATTGAAGGTTTTCGAGACATTGGATTGGGCCATGTTTGATGCCCACAAGTGTAGGTAATCTTGGTCATTGATTGCATTGGTTTGGGCATTATGAATGATTGGGCATAAGTCTGGAAATGATAGAGTCAAGTTGAATATATCACTATCACTATAAATGAGAGGATCATCAACTACTATATTATTCTTGGATGAATGAGGCTTGTTAGGGCTTAGAACGGTGGCCATTTTACCATCTTAATGAGGGAAATTAACTACAGAAATTGAATGCAGGATCTTGACAAGTTCTCTAGTTACCCGTTGATTGTTGAAAGATGTATAGAAGGAAGTGGGTGCAATTCTTTCGAGAGCTTGAGTGTTGACTTGGCGCTTTGGATGTAGTTCTCTTTGTGCCCAATGAGAGTTTATTTTCCCTTATTTTAAAACTTTGAGTGCCACACATTACCATATCATTGGTGAAACCCTTGAATTCGATGATGGAATGAAATTTGAGTGATATCATGTATGATGTTAGCAGGGCCCAACAGACATGTGGTAGCCTCCTATTGGTCCAAAGTGGAATCAATGTGGCATGGGTGAAAATCCACATGTCATTGGGATCGTGGTCTTTGATTGGTGCCCTTTGTAATTTTTAGTGTGTCCCTCTTATCTATGTGGAAGTTGTTGGTTGGTCCTTGTGGATGCCTTGTTGGTAGGTCTNATTTTAAAACTTTGAGTGCCACACATTACCATATCATTGGTGAAACCCTTGAATTCGATGATGGAATGAAATTTGAGTGATATCATGTATGATGTTAGCAGGGCCCAACAGACATGTGGTAGCCTCCTATTGGTCCAAAGTGGCATCAATGTGGCATGGGTGAAAATCCACATGTCATTGGGATCGTGGTCTTTGATTGGTGCCCTTTGTAATTTTTAGTGTGTCCCTCTTATCTATGTGGAAGTTGTTGGTTGGTCCTTGTGGATGCCTTGTTGGTAGGTCTACCTGTCCTCTATCATTCTTTGGGTCCTCCATGGTGTGACATGTCAACACCATAGGGGTGCTTTGTTAGTTTCCGAGTGTGCATCATGTCTTGGGGGAGATTGGTGGTTTTCCTCAAAACCATTAACAACTTTACATGCCCCCCAACAATAGTTTCCCGATTTCTATGGGTGATGTGATGCAAATTAAAGGAAGGCACATGTCTAGGGGTAAACCGTTATCACATCACCAAAGGAACGTTAAGGACATTGCATGTTCGTGATGCAACATGTGATGAGAGTCGTTGATCTTCACTTCCTTGTGATGAATTTGGTGATCGCCTCTTCAATATCCCCTCTTCAAGATCCCCATGAAGAAATACACTCTTCATGTCCATCTAATGAAATTCCCAGTGATGAGATGCAACAATAGAAAAGATGAGCCAGATTGATTTCATGTTGGAAATTGGTGCAAATGTCTCATTGTAGTCAATTCCATAAACTTTTGAGAACCCATTTGCTACTAATTTGTCTTTAAACTTGTTTACCAACCCATCTGCAACAAGTTTTGTCCGATATATTCACTTACACTAAACAAGTTTCCTTTCTTTAGGAAGGGGAACCATATCTCAAGGGTGGTTTCTCATCAATGAGATGTACTCCCCGTGCATAGTGTCATCCCATTCAGGAATACCAAAGGCCTCATGGAAGGTTTGTGGATTTGTATAAGTGGCAAGAAATGAATGAGGAGCTCCTTGAAACTGTGAATGAATTTTCCTAGTGTTTGATGGATCCCCAACAAGCCTACCTACTACCTACAGTGTTTAGCATGCCCGACATGGTCCAATGATAAGATGAGGTATTGTAGTCTATAAATAATTATTACAAGTGAATTCCTCATCATTAATAACATCATTAAAAGTGGCAGAAGAAGAATACTCATCAATATAAATCAACCCAGGTAGATCATCAACATTGTTGTTCAAAGAGTCCATTATGAAAATTAGTCTAGATGCAAAATGAGAGATGTCATAAGGGTAACTTAAAGATCCCTCCTCAAAATGAACACTTTTGTAATGATCAGTTGATTTATGGTGTATTGACAATTTGATATCCCTAAACACCATCTGGATACCCTACAAATATGCATGGTTGGTTTTGTGGATCTATTGCCTTGTTTTTTTTTATAAGAATGTGGGCCTATTCTTAAGAACCAAACACTCTAAAGTGTTCACCATAGATTCCTGACCACTTCGGGATTTGAAAGGAGTGACACCCTTCAATGCTTTATGAGGAACTTTGTTTTAGATATAGCATGCATAGTTAATAGCTTCTGCCCGAAATTTTGGAGCAATAAATTTGGACTATATCACACAATTTTCCACTTATTTAAGAGAACCATTCTTTCATTCTACTACACCATTTTGTTGAGGAGAGTATGGGACAAAAAACTACATATTGATCCCTTTTGTAGTGCAGAATTGCTCAAAGCAATTGTTCACATACTCTTTACCATTGTCTATGTGCGTATTTTTAATGGTCTTTCCTAACTATTTCTCAACAAGGGATTTGAAGTCCTAAAAGTATTCAAATAACTCTAATTTCTACTAAATAAAGTACACATGGATATACCTTGAATGATCATCAATAAAAGTCAAGGCATATTTGGCCTTACTCACCATTAGGGGAATTTTGAGGTAAAAAATGGACCTTGAAAAAAAAAAAGTACTAGAAAAATCAACTTTAAAAGAACCAGTATGATTCAAGATGATGTCAACCATAAGGATAAATATTTTTGGAGGGAAAGAAAGAAAACTACTTTTTTAATTGTATTTTTGACTTATCTCCTTATATGTTTTACTCAAACTTCAAGTGTAAGCACTCATTGGATGCAAAATTAAATTATGCATCCAACAAGTACCCACTTTGCATACTTTTGATAGACTCATAGTGAGATAAACTAGAAACACATGAAAAAACGTGTTTCTTTCCAACGAGTACCCACTCTGCATGCTTTTGATACACCCACAATAAGATAAATTGGAAATACATGAAGAAAACATATCTCTTTATTTGGATAGACCCGTAATGAGATAAACTAGAAATACATGAAAAAAATGTGTTTCCTTATTTTGATAGACCCAAGATGAGATAATCAAGAAATACATGAAAATAATGTGTTTTTGAAAAGAAACACATTCTTTTAATGTATTTCCATTTTTTTCTCAATGCAGGTCTATTAAAAGTATGTAGAGTGGGTACTTGTTGGATGCAAAATTTAATTCCACATCCAACGAGTGCCTACACTTGAATTTTGAGTAAAACCTATAAGGAGATAAGTTGAAAATACGATTAAAAAGGTAGTTTTGTTTTTCTTTCCCTTTGAAAATTCATAACTCTTATTTTATTATTTTCCTTAAAAGGCCCATTTTAGACCTCAAATTTCCCCTAATAACAAGGTTGAGAAATCTCCAACAAGATCCATAATGTGTGCACCTCTTCAAGCTTTGCCTTTGTCAAATTTATCCTCTAGATGTTTTCAAAGTATGCATCCCGAGTAGACACCATTGGATAAGCGAGTATTAGGTAGCCTTGTAACCATGCTCTACTTTGTAAGCTATTACAAGTAACAATAATTAAGATGGACAAACCTTTCATGCCACAATCCACTCACCTCATTAAAATGAGTGAGAAGAAAAACAAAATAATGTTTTTACAATGAAGTTTGAGAAAGAGATAGTCAGGATTGATGATCAACCTTTCCCAATGTGTGTCCCGCTGTAATCGTAGAACAAATGTTCATCTCACTAATGACCACAAAATCAATATTGAACTCCACTAGCTTGCTTGAACCATAATGAGTGATCTAGTAGATTGATAGGAGATTGGTTGACAATGAAGGTACACGCAGAATATTTTGGAATGTCCCATCATCAATGTCAATAGATCCTCTCTCATAATCTTTAATAAGAGTATTATCCCCCATCAAGATTGTTGGCATTGTACAAGGCTCCAAAGATGAAAAATCATCTTGATTTGAAGCCATGTACTGTGATGCACTTGAGCCAAGTACCCACAATATGGGTGGATATGCAACTACTACAAGTGCTTGAGCAATGAATTTTCATTTCCCTTTGTTGTTCTCCTATGCCTTGGAAGATTTCAATGTTGATGAACTCTGCTTGATTGAGTCAAGAACCTTGATTTGATTTTGTTAAAAATATGAGTAAGATGATCAAGTTGCTTCTTCACACACTTATGTTCATCATGTCCAAGCCTATTGCAATAAGCACATTTGACCCTCTTGGTATTAGGTTTTTTATGTTTCGAATGGGAGGTCTCATGAGGCACTTTGGATTATTTATGTTCCTTTATCTGACCATGCCCCTTCTTATCTCTTCTTTTTTGTTTCTTGTTATTTTTGTTTGAATCTTTTGACTCCTTTGTACCTTGATTAGCGATAAGGACATGTTCCTTTAAGGACATCAAAGTACCCATTTGCACAAGTTTGTCCTGCTCCGTGACAAGTGCAACAACAAAGTCATTAGGAGATGGAATTTTCCATATGGTTCCAAGTTTGTCCTTGGTGGCATATAATGTAGAAACAAATATAGAGTAATCAAGGCCAAGTTTGGAAAGAATAGAAAGAACCAACTGCTCACCCTTTTTCTCCATTGTTGCAATCTCAATGATTTCAATTTGGTAAATAAATCCTAGATGGTGTCAAAGCTACTAGCACTGAAACTAATGAACTCATTCTCCAACTAGTGTCCTCTTAAGACATCTTGCTTCCTAAACAATCCTTCTAGTGTAGTCCAAATCTTATTAGAGAATCAACATATTCAATGCGGAAAAGAAGATCAAGAGACACATATAGACACAATAACCCATAGGCCTCATCACATCTATTAAACCACTTCGATTTTTCTACAGCTAGCATTGATTCATTTTCGGTTTCCATTGTTATCCTAAACAATCCTTTTCTTCTTAAAGAAATCAACTATTTGGATTTCGACTCGTAATAATTGAATGGTGTGAGGAGGGGAACCCCATTGATGCTATAAGAATTTGAACTCCTACAGAACATAGACTTTTGTATTTTAATAGAAGTGTTATAGAATAGAGATTTGTGTAGCTTAATAGAAGAGGACCTTTGATGCACTGGAAATGGCTATGAATTGTGTGCATGCAATTCACTAGGACCTGTGTAGAGTTACCCATATTCACATACTCATATTTTTGCATCATGATTCACTGCATAAAGCAATCGATGAGTGGATCACTCATGGAGGTGATATTTTACAGTGATCTCCAAGAAGAGTGTATTGGAAAATTGAGCCATGAATAAACACCTCCCTCGGAACTAGTTTTCTTTAGCATTTATGATTCTCTAGATCATCCAGAGATGCAAGAGAAGAGCATACTCAACATGTGAAGAAATAACTCATGCAACAAAAATTTCCTTTAGACATTGTTCACCTCTAATACCATGTGAGATTTGGTTGTGTAACCAAGCTGCAGAACCACAATGCTATGACTATGAAATCACCTAAGATCTAGAGTCTAAAGAAAAGAATGCAAATCATAGAAGTAAAAAACAAATTGCTCAATAGGAATTTCATTGTCTCATTAACCTCACTGCCTTGCATAGAAAAAATAAAAAATAATGGATGCAACACAAATACAATGAGCTTGTTTTTATGAATTAGGGAAACATCAACAAAAGTTGTGCATGCGATGGATCTTTCCATAAAACAAGGGAAAGAAAGTCATGCAAAGTTAAATAAGCTTAACTTGATCTATGTGCATGAAAGTGCTAAAGTAAACAACAAACACACTAAAATAAACAACCAACATGCACATGCACCAACATATGAATATAATAAGTATGAGCATGTATAGTGTGCACCAAGAGATAATGGAAAAATTCCAAATTGATTTAGCATGAATGCAACACATTTGAGTATACATAGAAACAAAATGACGTGGTATGTAGTTTTGGCACAAATGAAGAAAGTGTGATAATTGAGGATAGAGTGGGAAGACGATGACAATAACAATAAATAATTTGACCAAAATCTAAGTGTTCGTGCT